>CALYLW010001649.1:0-108261 GCA_944989445.1 Ampullaceana balthica | reverse complement strand
GTAGAGTAGTGGATTAGGCGGAGCAATGAGTTGGAAACAGCTGGGAACACTGACAAGAGACCGTGGAAAGTTAAGGGTTTAATTTAGGTTTTATAATCCTAAAAGCGCTGTAATACTGACACTAAATTACACAAATACGATCATTTAACGATACCCTAAACCGGTGGTGGACTGGTGGCGAACCTTTTTGGGGCCACGTGCCCAAAACTCAACCAAAACCCACGTATCTATAGCAAAGCGCCAACAATCAAATGAATCCCGAAATTGGGGGTTTAGTTTAGCTGGTTTAATTAAGAAAACAATATGTTAGTCGCGTCCCGCCTGATGAGGTTCTGCGTGACGATTGTGGCACGCGTGGCATAGGTTCGCCATCACTGCCCTTTTAAACTAATCCACCACTACACAAATCCAATGACTCAATGAAACCACTAATTACTGGCCAACAGGGGGTTAACTCTATTAAAGTTATAGGTTAACTCCCCCTACCACCACAAGCTCTTCAAAATGATGAGACAACCCCACCCCCACGTATACATCAACTAACCTTGGACCCAATGAGCCCAATGTGTTGAACTGCAATGAACCCTATCGAACGAGACACGGTGCTTTGATCGTGAAATTTGGATCCTACATGTGACTGTGTGTGTATCTGTGTGTATCTGTGTGTGTATCTGTGTGTGTTTGCTGTGGCAAATAAAAGGCGTGGTCTAAGTATGGATTATTTTTGTTATTGGCGTTTTGTTTCTGAGTGTGTGTGTCGGTAGGGGGGGAAGGGAAGGGTGGATTATGTAGAGCTATGTCAGGCTATGAGAGAACGACAGACAGTAGGCGAGTGTTATCCCCACATTATGTTTGTGACATTAATGTTTTCTTCGACCTGCTTCAAGAAGAATTAACTCTAAGACACGAATGGGATTTTCTCAAACTGGAATTTACTGGTTTGCCTGTCTTGTATAGTATGTGTTACATGCCGCCTAGGGGACTAACTTTGAAATGTGCCGTCTGTCTGTATGTTAGTATAATGATAGTTTCTATTTGCAGTGATAGCTTATCGGCTTATCTACGAAACAGTAATACCAAGATTTAAACAAGTGATTGCTGATATTGATTTGACAAATCTTGTTCTCTCATTCTCTTCTTTCAGTCCTTTCTGAGTACACTCTTTTGTCTCTCCGTCTTACTTTTTCCACACCTTTTCTATAATCTCACTCTCTCTCTCTCCCTCTCTCCCTCTCTTCTCTTTCTTTAACGCTCACTTTTTCTGAAACTCTATCCCCCCACCCACCCCCACTTTTGTGTCTACTTCACCCTTGATCCATAATGTAGAATATGATGTAAACACTGCTTTAATTTTATAGTATGTATTAAAATGTATTTTAAAATTACTTTTTAAAAGGTAACCCTTAACCCCCCCCCCACATGTCCACACAAATAAACTAACTATTATCTGGGTGTTTCCAACATGGTTTAAACACCTCGGACTGTAAAGGAGTCGTTTTGTTTCTAATTTATGTTCCCTTGAAATCCGCTCCTCGTAAGGATGACGAACCGTGACCTACTTAAAATAAAAGCATTTTCCCCTCGTCGCGACAAACACCCGAAGTCACGGGTTCCGGTTAACTTAACTGTTCTCCGGGTCAGGTTGTATAGTAACAACAGTTGATGTTGTGGCATCGGTACCCGGAAGTGCACTTTACCTCACAAACTCTGAGCAATGTCACTGACGAATAGCTGTAAAGTACTGGAACTAAACTTGTGACGGCTGAATACCCATAGGGATTATTAAGGGGTCAAGGTTCAAGGTGCACGTTAGTAGTAAAGAGCACTCATAAAAGTAAGAAAAAGAATATTACTTTCAGCATTTGGTACTAGAGGCAGCAGATACAGGCAGCAAAATTAGACACAAGCAGGCTCTCAAGTAGTGGATTTTTTTACCGGTCTTAAGGTTAAGGTTGGTAATAAACAAGCCATTGTGACGTCATTTCAATGTTACTGTTTGGATTAAAATAAAGAGATTAGAAAATGAACTTTATATATATATTTTTTCAAACAAGTTGCCATATAGTTTTGTTTTAATTTCATTTCAAAGAAAATGTATAATCATTGCTATTTTTAAATCCTTTATATTAACTCGTGGTCTCTGCGGCCGACCGACCGACCGACCTTGCTTGCTTGTCGCCAAAACTTTTGATAGATTTTTAACCCACTTGCTCGCAAGATAGCGAGCTGAAATTTTGCAGGCAGTTTCGTACCGATGATAAAAACAATGTATCAAAATTTCAGATCGATCGCATGTACCGTAATTAAATTATTGATTTTTTAGATTATTTTATTTATTCCTATGTATCATGCTATTTTTTGAGATAGAGCGTCGCGGTGCGTATTATATTGAACAACCTTTCTGTCGCGCAATAAGGTGCGTATTTTATTGACAGCTCTTTTTATAAACATATTCCTGATCGGTGCGCATTATATTAAACATGTTTTACGACACAACTGCAATTTTGTATTTCTGGATGGTTTGGCGCTGCGTATTATAATGAACATTCTTTTAAATTCTTCTCGTACATAAAGGATTTATAGTCAAAAACTTGGTTTTTTTACGGGTTTTTCTTATTAAATCCTTTATATTAACTCGTGGTGTCTGCGGCCGACCGACCGACCGACCTTGCTTGCTTGCTTGCTTGTCGCCAAAACTTTTGATCGATTTTTAACCCACTTGCTCGCAAGATAGCGAGCTGAAATTTTGCAGGCAGTTTCGTATCGATGATAAAAACAATGTATCAAAATTTCAGATCGATCGCATGTACCGTAATTAAATTATTGATTTTTTAGATTATTTTTATTTATTCCTATGTATCATGCTATTTTTTGAGATAGAGCGTCGCGGTGCGTATTATATTGAACAACCTTTCTGTCGCGCAATAAGGTGCGTATTTTACTGACAACACTTTTTATAAACCTATTCCTGATCGGTGCGTATTATATTAAACATGTTTTACGACACAACTTCAATTTTGTATTTCTGGATGGTCTGGCGCTGCGTATTATAATGAACATTCTTTTAATTACTTCTCGTACATAAAGGATTTATAGTCAAAAACTTGGTTTTTTACGGGTTTTTTCTTATTAAATCCTTTATATTAACTCGTGGTCTCTGCGGCCGACGACCGACCGACCTTGCTTGCTTGTCGCCAAAACTTTTGATATATTTTTAACCCACTTGCTCGCAAGATAGCGAGCTGAAATTTTGCAGGCAGTTTCGTACCGATGATAAAAACAATGTATCAAAATTTCAGATCGATCGCATGTACCGTAATTAAATTATTGATTTTTTAGATTATTTTATTTATTCCTATGTATCATGCTATTTTTTGAGATAGAGCGTCGCGGTGCGTATTATATTGAACAACCTTTCTGTCGCGCAATAAGGTGCGTATTTTATTGACAGCTCTTTTTATAAACATATTCCTGATCGGTGCGCATTATATTAAACATGTTTTACGACACAACTGCAATTTTGTATTTCTGGATGGTCTGGCGCTGCGTATTATAATGAACATTCTTTTAAATTCTTCTCGTACATAAAGGATTTATAGTCAAAAACTTGGTTTTTTACGGGTTTTTCTTATTAAATCCTTTATATTAACTCGTGGTCTCTGCGGCCGACCGACCGACCGACCTTGCTTGCTTGTCGCCAAAACTTTTGATAGATTTTTAACCCACTTGCTCGCAAGATAGCGAGCTGAAATTTTGCAGGCAGTTTCGTACCGATGATAAAAACAATGTATCAAAATTTCAGATCGATCGCATGTACCGTAATTAAATTATTGATTTTTTAGATTATTTTATTTATTCCTATGTATCATGCTATTTTTTGAGATAGAGCGTCGCGGTGCGTATTATATTGAACAACCTTTCTGTCGCGCAATAAGGTGCGTATTTTATTGACAGCTCTTTTTATAAACATATTCCTGATCGGTGCGCATTATATTAAACATGTTTTACGACACAACTGCAATTTTGTATTTCTGGATGGTTTGGCGCTGCGTATTATAATGAACATTCTTTTAAATTCTTCTCGTACATAAAGGATTTATAGTCAAAAACTTGGTTTTTTTACGGGTTTTTCTTATTAAATCCTTTATATTAACTCGTGGTGTCTGCGGCCGACCGACCGACCGACCTTGCTTGCTTGCTTGCTTGTCGCCAAAACTTTTGATCGATTTTTAACCCACTTGCTCGCAAGATAGCGAGCTGAAATTTTGCAGGCAGTTTCGTATCGATGATAAAAACAATGTATCAAAATTTCAGATCGATCGCATGTACCGTAATTAAATTATTGATTTTTTAGATTATTTTTATTTATTCCTATGTATCATGCTATTTTTTGAGATAGAGCGTCGCGGTGCGTATTATATTGAACAACCTTTCTGTCGCGCAATAAGGTGCGTATTTTACTGACAACACTTTTTATAAACCTATTCCTGATCGGTGCGCATTATATTAAACACGTTTTACGACACAACTGCAATTTTGTATTTTTGGATGGTCTTGCGCTGCGTTTTATAATGAACATTCTTTTAGTTACGTCTCATACGTAAAGGATTTATAGTCAAAAACTTGGTTTTTTACGGGTTGTTTTTTTAAATCCTTTATATTAACTCGTCGTGTCTGCTTGCTTGCACCCTTGAGGGTGTTTGTTTTATAACTATTAATGTTTCAATGTTTTATGGGGTCCGCTGACAATGTATAAATATATAACCAAGAAACAACAGCTTGTGTATCTGTTGGAAATAACTTTTAAGAAACAGTTTGATAGAAGCCAACTGAGTTGAGGGCCATGAGGATGTACCAACACGTCAATGTTATATCTGTTATATCTGTTATATCTGTTATATCTGTTATATCTTGTGTAATGGTTTAAAAATGGAAAAGGACATAATTTGAGAATACATTTTGATCTATAATGGTATAGGAAATAAAGGCGATGTTTTAGGAAGATTTAGTTTCAATTGTTTCAAATGAATAGCTGATTAGACTGACAGATTTAAAAACCAAGAAAAAAAGCAACGATTTTTTTCGTTAATAACAAAATTGAATAAGAAAAAAATCAAATTTACTTTCAATTTTAAAAAATAATAATTCAGTAACGTGTCAATTTTAAAATCAATTTATATTAGGAGCTACATAAAAAAGGCGAAAGCATGGTTTCGTTTAGAGATTTCTTTAACGTTTTTTTTTACTGATTCAATCTACAATCACTTGCGAGTCAATCACTGTTTACTGCTATATTCTCAGGCTTGACGTGTCCTCGACTAAGTTGAAAGTACAACTGTTGACTAACGAAGATGTTGGCCATCCATCACATTTGTCTAGTGTTTGGCCTGGCGCTAAGTGTAACGGGTGAGTAGACAGCTGAGTCTTCCAGAAGATTATGACGTCAATTCTTTTGTTCACACCCATTTCTTACAAGACATCAGCTACGTGTGCAATGTGTGTTAAAATTCCTTGTTTTGTTGATGTTGGTATTGCATCACGATGATATTTGCTCAAATTTCCCGTGGGTCATACGACGATGACGTAAATTATAACAATGTTCTGTTCCTAACAGAAAAAAATTGTTTAACTTATTAGTACATTAAAATGAAATAGATTAAAACCACTAGATTGGTTATGTTCATGGGCGTCGCTAGGAATTTTTCCAGGGGGGGGGGACAAAAAAAATCCCACTTTTTTAAAATTTTAACTGACAATGCCATACAGGTACAATTTTCAATTAAATTCAAGTTCAGTATAAAATAAGGGTTGAAAAAAAGCCTTAGAAATTAATAAGACTTACAAATTAGTACTGTAATAGTTAAAATACAACATTTATTAATGCATTTAATAAATTAAAAAAAAACATTCTCAAATGTAGGGGGGGGGGCAAATGCCCCCCTTGCCCCCCCCCCTTCCCTACGCCCATGGTTATGTTTCATATTTATACAATTCTAATACCCGGACAATTCAATTTATTTGTCGCATCTGTTACAGATGCTTCTTCTATACAGAAGATTATTGCGTCCTACGCGTATCCATGGTTTGTATCTAGGTTTGCATTTAATTAGAGTTTTAAATGTTGATCGAGTGTTGGTTTTCCCGATTTCTCAGGCAACCCATCCCACGCCCGAATTCTGGACGGGAAGGACGAGAATCTGTATGGGTTTGTTTTTGCATATGGTATAAGAAAAGGGTTTTCCCCATGTCTATTTGATGGTTATATTAAGTTATCTTTGTTTTGTATTTCCAAGTGAGAGTTAATTTCCTTATGTTTTATTACTACTTTTCTCTTTTCCCTTTTATCCTCTAGTGGTTCAATTTTTCATACTACATGAAGTGAACCTCGTTATATGGCATTAATTGTTCAAACTCAATTTTAAGTATCTATATAATGAAAAATCTCTGGATTTCTCCTGCAAATCATTTTTTATTGTAACTTTTTTGTCATAATTTAAGAAAGAACATTTATATGGATGACAATGGAGGTAAAGTTTTTATCTTGTACGCGTTTAATGTGGTCAAAGTCTTACGGTGATCGTAGTCAGATCTATTTCATTTATTGTTACAAAAATCCCCCCTCTTCCCTTTTCACTCTACTCAGATGTATTGAAATCAGTAATGCGCGAGGGAAAGGAACATAATCATATTGAATGATATTTTAAAAAATCCATATTATATTTTCTAACCAATAATAACAGTTTTATTTCGTTTATGAAAACTTCCCCTTCAAACATGCCAAGTTTTTGTTTGATTGCCAGCTAGGAAGCATTATAGCAGTACGTCAACATAATATTACATTTTTGGGAAGGGAAAAAACAACCTTTCACGGCCTTGTGGCTTTTGTATACATCGACCGTAGAGGCCATGAAAACGGGTTCTCTATACACTTACTCAGTACTCTCCCATTTAGTAATACAGTTACGACTTCAAGATTTTCAGTTGACTGACAGCTCTTTTGTTACGCACGCTGATAAAGGAATGTGGAGTCGGCCAGGGATTTGGGGGGGGGGCGGGAGGCGCTCATGTAACATTTACCTAGCTCAGTATGTTAGTATGTTGTGTAATTTAAGTGCCAAAAAAGTTCACAATTTGAAATAAAATAAAAGCGATGTTCTTTCTATTTGAGTTGATTACAGTGGCGTAGCTAGAACTTTTGCCGACCGAGGCGGTCTCCGATTTGCCGCCCTTTAAGGGGACCCGTCCATAAATGACGTCACGCACCTGGGGGGGGGGAGTTTTCACACATTTGACGTCACATCAAAACGCGCAACTTTAAATAAAAGTTCCACTTAAATATATGATTACCGACACTTTGATTTAACGACGTTTTACATGGCTTCACGCATGTTACGATATCAGAGTACAGAATTACACTAAAAACATATTTAAATGACCAAAAAATTGATTTGAAACATGCTCATTTTCAAATAGAAAATACAGCTTTTATGGGGGTGGGGGAAAGCTTTGTGACGTCATATTGAAGAAGGGGTTTAATTTTTTTTTAAAAATCCTTTATATTAACTTGTGGTGCCTGCACCTTTGATTGCTTGATTGCTTGTCGCCAAAACTTTTGATCGATTTTTAACCCACTTGCTCATAAGCTAGCGAGCTGAAATTTTGCAGGCAGTTTCGTACCGATAATAAAAACAATGTTTCAAAATTTCAGATCGATCGCATACACCGTAATTAAATTATTGATTTTTTAGATTATTTTATTTATTCCTATATATCATGTTATTTTTTGAGATAGAGCGTTGCGGTGCGTATTATATTGAACAACCTTTCTGTCGCGCAATAAGGTGCGTATTTTATTGACAACTCTTTTTATAAACATATTCCTGATCGGTGCGCATTATATTAAACATGTTTTACGACACAATTGCAATTTTGTATTTCTGGATGGTCTGGCGCTGCGTATTATAATAAACATTCTTGTAGTTACGTCTCGTACATAAAGGATTTATAGTGAAAAACTTGGTTTTTTACGTGTTTTTTTATTACGACGTGTGACGTGGGGGAAGGTGGTGAAAATTCATACAAAATCGGGTGACGTCATTTATGCACGGATCGTTAACTTAAGTCAATCATATGATGGCTTTTATACATTAATAAACATGAATAAATATTTGTAATTGAAACGAAGTACACATTTATTAAAATACAATATACTTTTTTTTAAGGCCACAAGAAAGTTTTTGAGGTCTCAGGTACCCACCCCCTCCCCCCCCCACCCCTCAAATGAGAAAAAAGATATTCCAAATATATGCCAAAAAACATTACCAATTGTTTAAGCATGTATTTAGTGTAAGGCTTCACTCTAATAACGTAACTCGCGTGAAGCAATGTAAAACGTCATTAAATAAATTGCAAGCAATCAAATATTTAAGTAGAACTTTTATTTAAACTTACGCGTTTTGATGTGACGTCATATATCTTAAATTTGCCCCCTCGCCACAAATGTGTGGCCCTATCTTTTAGATGCGTGCATCATTTTGGACGATCCCTAGGGCGGCAGGATAGCGAAGTCAGTAGTGAGCTCGCCTCACAAGATGAGGTGCTTTGGGTGTAGCCCACGTTTAAGCCACAATAAAACATATGAATGACTATTGCTAGAAAACTCCTCCACTGACATGGAGAGGAGATGGGCGCCGCCAAGTCTATCAAACCCCCGAGAAAGAACTGAAACACAAAAAAGGGTTGGTTACACCCCTCAAGACTTACCCAATAAACCTCCGCCGACTCTACCAGTGCCAATCAACGTAACATACGGAATTTTACAGTTTGATGTCACCCTTGTGATGCTGTCACCCGCTGCGGTCCGCACCCCGTCCCCCCATTGACGCTTGATTGGTTCATGTACAAGAACAACAACAATCCAAATAAAAAACAAAACCTATAGCTACTTTGAATCATCTTTTTTAAAGACTCATATTTAATAACTTTAAAATTGAAAAACAAACCTACTATTACTATTAGTATTAGACGTATCACTATCACTTGAAATTTTATACAAATAATGTAATCATATTCTTTTCAAATATAACTGTAAGAAAATGTAACTGTCCTAATTACTTATTCCATAAAACTTCAATTCATTTGTGATTGTACTATGCACATATATTGCAAGATACTCTGACCAATATGATCCACATGCACTTACAATTTTATTTGAGGTGAGTGATGTGTATTATAAACAGGACTGGATACAAAAATTTCATCAAACAAAAAATAAGAAATGTATAATTAACTAATATAAATAACAATTAGCAATTTATTAGAGTTAAAGGCAACTTGGCCTAATCTTTTTTATTTACTTTAAAATAAATTATATGTAATAAAAATATAACAGACATTAAAATTTAATCACAAGATGTGTTTAGCTTATTTATAAGAAAAAACCATATTATTTTCATTTGAAAAAAATGCAGGATATTAAGTCACTAATATTTTTCTTTTTAAATTTTAGAAAATGGAAGATTGTCAAAATTTATTGTTTGAAGCCAAAACCGAAAATGAAAATATAATAAAATAAATATACTTTTATGAAATACTGCACTCAGTAGCTATCAGTACTGATGAAGGCATTAGCTGAAATTTCTACTATTGTGCTAGTTTAAAAATGAAGCTCAAATGTATTGTTTTCATTGCACAATTTGTTTGTGTATTTTGTATTTTATTTAAAAGCTTTATCGCAGTCCCGTTCTATATTAGATTTTTAAAAAATGCTTATTTATTAGATATTCTTCTTTTATTTGGTCTAATCAATTCTCTACAAATTGGAGACAAAAATGTTATAATATAGAGCCTTCCTCTATTTTAGTACTTAAGCCTTTCAATCCTAATCTTTCAACTTCGCAATATCACTCTTACAGTGATGGTTTGTAAATTTTTGTGTTTAGGCAGGGAACAAATATAGCCATTTGATAGAACTACATTTAAAACAGTTACCCTGTCAACACGACCTTCTCCATTGCCGCGCCTGTAGCCTGCTGTCCACAACACCCTCTCCATTGCCGCGCCTGTGACCTGCTGTCAACACGACCCTCTCCATTGCCGCACCTGTCAACACGACCCTCTCCTTGCCGCGCTAGTAGCCTGCTGTCAACAAGACCCTCTCCATTGCCACACCTGTAGCCTGCTGTCAACAAGACCCTCTCCATTGCCGGGCCTGTGGCCTGCTGTCAACACGACCCTCTCCATTGCCGCGCCTGTGACCTGCTGTCAACACGACCCTCTCCATTGCCGCACCTGTCAACACGACCCTCTCCATTGCCGCGCCAGTAGCCTGTTGTCAACAAGACCCTCTCCATTGCCGCACCTGTAGCCTGCTGTCAACAAGACCCTCTCCATTGCCGCGCCTGTAGCCTGCTGTCAACACGACCCTCTCCATTGCCGCGCCTGTAGCCTGCTGTCAACACGACCCTCTCCATCGCCGCGCCTGTCGCCTGCTGTCAACACGACACGCTCCATTTCTGCGCCTGTAGCCTGCTGTCAACACGAACCTCTCCATTGCCGCGCCAATAGCCTGCTGTCAACACGAACCTCTCCATTGCCGCGCTTGTAGCCTGCTGTCAACAAGACCCTCTCCATTACCGCGCCTGTAGCCTGCTGTTAACACGAACCTCTCCATTGCCACGCCAATAGCCTGCTGTCAACACGAACCTCTCCATTGCCGCGTCTGTAGCCTGCTGTCAACAAGACCCTCTCCGTTACCGCGCCAGTAGCCTGCTGTCAACACGACCTTCTCCATTGCCGGGCCTGTAGTCTGCTGTCAACACGACCTTCTTCATTGCCGCGCCTGTAGCCTGCTGTCAACAAAACCCTCTCCATTGCCGGGCCTGTAGCCTGCTGTCAACAAGACCCTCTCCATTGCCGCACCTGTAGCCTGCTGTCAACAAGACCCTCTCCATTGCCGCGCCTGTAGCCTGCTGTCAACACGACCTTCTCCATTGCCGCGCCTGTAGCCTGCTGTCAACACGACCCTCTCCATTGCCGCGCCTGTCGCCTGCTGTCAACATGACACGCTCCATTTCCGCGCCTGTAGCCTGCTGTCAACACGAACCTCTCCATTGCCGCGCCAATAGCCTGCTGTCAACACGAACCTCTCCATTACCGCGCCAGTAGCCTGCTGTCAACAAGACCCTCTCCATTACCGCGCCAGTAGCCTGCTGTCAACACGACACTCTCCATTGCCGCGCCTGTAGCCTGCTGTCAACACGAACCTCTCCATTGCCGCGCCAGTAGCCTGCTGTCAACACGACCTTCTCCATTGCCGGGCCTGTAGTCTGCTGTCAACACGACCTTCTCCATTGCCGCGCCTGTAGCCTGCTGTCATCAAGACCCCCTCCATTGCCGCGCCTGTAGCCTGCTATCAACAAGACCCTCTCTCTTGCCGGGCCTGTAGCCTGCTGTCAACACGACCATTTCGATATACACTCAGCCAGAAAGTCAACATGTTTTGTTCTGTATGTAGGATGTTTGCCAGGAGTTGAGGAGGTGAAAGTGGAGGTCACCGCTTGTTGTCTCTCTTTTATTAAATTATAATGGAATGCATGGCATAGAATCTTAACTGTCGTGTGTCCGCAAGGAGATTGTCGTCAGTTATACTAAATGTAACATCATAAACTTACTTCCCAAGATTGCTGGGTATTCAGTTGTCACATATGAAAACGATGACTCACAAAAAGTGACAACCACATTTTCATGCTGGAACAAAATAAATGAATTTCTTACCTTTGATATGGCAACCAATTTTACATTCTCTCACAAATACCCGTCCCACCTTTGACATGCCAACCAGTTGTACATTATCTCCCCTATTCCCGTCCCACCTTTGATATATCAACCAGTTGTATTGGATGAAGCACATTGAAACATTTCCTTGAATTCCAACTTAAACTACATTTTCTGTCTAGACATGTGCAAGAATCAGGACACAAGACCTAACACCCAGTTTGATATTTCTATGTTGCTGTTTTTACCTTATCACATTACTTTGATACTTGTCACTCGACTATCCAAAGATGAACCCCCATTTCCCTCAAACACGCCCCTAAACATAAACTAAACAAACGCAGAGTTTACTACTAATATGTGTAGCATACTGGCATAGATATATAGAATAAATACCTAGCACAAGAAAGAAAGAAAGAACACAAGACACCCAACCAGAAAACATTTGATGCGTGAACAATTTTGTTTGTTGATTTTTAAGGCCACATACACGATCGTATTTCACTTTTTTTTTCTAAAAGGATTTTAGTATTTTGTAAGAAACGTCAACTCAAAGGATTTAGTATTTTGTAAGAAAGGTCGACTCAAAGAATTTAGTATTTTGTAAGACACGTCAACTCAAATGATTTAGTATTTTGTAAGAAAGTTCGACTCAAAGGATTTAGTATTTTGTAAGAAAGGTCGACTCAAGACGTTTTCAGGCATTCTTTCGGATAGAGATAGAAGTGTAGAAGATCTGCCTTAGTCTCTTTGTCTACTTCTACTACTCTCGTTCAAAGCAATAAGTCCGACACGCCACTAAGCAATACAGTTCTTTTATTTGAGTACAACACTTCTCATCTGGCCGTCCCTACGTTCTTAGTCCTCAAACACTGTGCTCAGTCTGCGTTACGTTCTGTGTTCTAGTCGCGTCTCAGACTCCTATACTTTGCACCCTAGCTTTCCAACTCGTGGCTCCCTGACTTAGTGTTCTGTGGCTCCCTGGCTTCGTGCTCTCGGGTCTAACAAGTCCCTGTCCTTATATAGCTAGCCTAAACTATGCGGGTGATACTTGAGATGCCCTCCTCATTAAAGACATTAAAACGAACGGCATTCATCTTTTCTCCCGAGTTCACATAAATAACATTTGGCATCTCACTGGACTATGGTCAGGTTGACAGCAATAAAATCTTCACTACAGCCCCTGTTGTAACCTAACACCCCCAGGGCATGCCCCTTTGGCTGCGTTGCACCCACCCCTACTCGGTTCACCTGTCCCTGTCCTGTCCCCTGGGTAACCTGTCCCACTCGCCCGTACGCGGTTCTCTACAGAAGTTAACAACTTAAAATATTTATACAGTTATGCTAATGAAAGTTGAAGTATTAAAACAAGCTCCATTATAAGATTGTCAACATATTCCAAATGCATTTTAAAATATTAATGTGTGTGAGAGTGTGAGGGATGTGGTGAAATCTTGGCTGATTCCCCAACAGACCAAACATTTTCATGACACATGAGATGACATTTAGGGGAGGATGTACAGAAGAAATTAGCAAATCATTAATTAACATTTTGCATTTAAAATTCTTTAGTGTTGTAGTTTTTAGTTTAAAAAACACAATGCTGTTAAAAGATTAGAAGGGCTACTTTATGTTATTAGAGTCATCCCTCGCAACTTTCACTTTCGCGGCTTCATTCTATCGCGATGTTTTTCTCAAATACTCTATACCAGGGTTGGCCAGACCTGTAGTAATTGAGAGCCAATTTAATTTATATAAACGTTATTGAGAGCCGCATGGAAGCACTATGGGTCATTAAATCTGGCTTGTAAATCTTCCAGTAATTTCTAAGTAATCTTTGTAACAGTGTAACATATCATTCATGAACTGTACGCGAGCTGCAATGTGAACACAGAAGAGCCGCTTGCGGCTCGCGAGCCGCGATTTGGCCACCGTTGCTCTATACTCATTTAGAAAATTAATCAAGTCTATGTATGCAACTAAACTTTAATAATGTGACATATGATATTCTGTCTAATATTAAAAGTTGAAAGGCCTGAGATTAATGATGAATGAAGGCCGGACTCAGCTTTTCTACGCTTGGACTAAGAGAATACTGATTAATAAATAACGAATCCTAACTGGCGGAAATTCACCTATTGCGTTTGAGCCTGGAACAAATTCACAGCGATAAACGAAGGTCGAACTGAATTTATTTTAAAAGAATCCAATTATGTTATTTTTTAAATTGCGATCAGATTAACCCCAAATAGAAATATTGAAATCATGCTGTAGGTAGGATGTGTTGTGGCTTGAGGGCATTACTCTCAACTTCACCCAATTTTTTAAATAGGTTAAAATGTGTTAGTGTCCTGATTCTTAATTGTTTCAGTTTAAAAGATAAAAGATAATCCCGCCCCCCCCCTGACCAGCATCTCATGAAAGAATTATAAATCTAACAGTCAACAACGGGTGTTAACTGCGCCGGGATTAGTAATACTCTTGATGACCTGCCCCTTGGTTATGTACCTAGTTTAAGTTTAATGTTCAGCCGAAATCAGGAACAATTTGGACAAATAATCTCTCTGCCCTCCCTCCCACCCCAACTCCAGAACGACAACTTTGCTGCTTCTGAGAGTGGAAAGTTTACCTGACCATTTGATTACGGAGCAGAACTTCAAGTTTGATGGCCGACTTTCGGTACACGTTACTAAAACGAACGACGACAAGAAAATTGAAAGCTCTCAAAGGAGACAAATCTCAACTATTTTTTCTTTTCACTCAAGCGAAATGAATCAGTAGTGACTGTGTCGTGGGTAATGGGGCATAGGTTGTTTGAGGGTTGACTGTGTCGTGGGTAGTGGGGCATAGGTTGTTTGAGGGTTGACTGTGTCGTGGGTAGTGGGGCATAGATTGTTTGAGGGTTGACTGTGTCGTGGGTAGTGGGGCATAGGTTGTTTGAGGGTTGCTTGGTGGCTTCTTTCATTTACCCCAAAGCTTGGTTGCAACCTTCCGTAACAAACTGGTATTTCAATGAGTTTTCAATAAATATCTGTTAGAAATTTAGTTTTCTAAATAGGTTAAAAAGTTAAAACCCTTATCTTTGATTATAAAGAATGATAATGACGTTGGCTAAATCTTAATATACCGTTGGCTAAAGCTTGATTAATACAGACTTGTTCTCATAGTGTAGAATTAATTTTTAAACAGTTTTCCTTAAGGAGGGTGTCGGTGTAGATGAGATTGGTAGATATCTAAATAGCTCTTTCATTAGTATGGTGTCTTACCAGGAGACGTAAATCGTGACATATCTATCAGTTGTATGGTGTCTTACCAGGAGACGTAAATCGTGACATATCTATCAGTTGTATGGTGTCTTACCAGGAGACGTAAATCGTGACATATCTATCAGTTGTATGGTGTCTACAAAGAGAGATATTTCCCGGCATATCTATTAGTAGAACCTGCAGTAGTGTAGTTACGGTACACAATATTTGGTTAAAAAAGGTTGGCCAAGAGGGACATGTTTCATGAAGAAATAATATATGGGGACCGGATGACGAAAATTAACAAAAAACACATACTTTTAGACTGATTTACCTGCTTTTCAATTATATGTGAATGTTTTGTAATTTGAAAAAGTGATATTTTGTGGGCACAAAAATAGGATCCAACTATCACAATGTTCGAGTGTTAATAATCATCTTATTCCATCATTAAAAATTACTAAAATGGCTTATTTATAGAATTGAAAAAAATGCTCCTTTTATACTACTTCTCTGACAATAAATAAAATATTTTGAAATAGAACTAGAGACTAAAATGTTGTGTGAAAAATTATATGTACACTGATGCTTTTTCGATTCAGTAAAATTAAACATAATTACGGCGTTAATTTTTGCCATCGGACGTCATCGAAATTCGTAGACATAACAGCACATAACTTCTTCGGCTTTGTGTAATAATTATCTAAGCTTGCAAACAGCGCCGGTCTTAGCAACTACCGGCCCTATGCGGCTTAGAAGAATTGTGGGGGGCCCAGTTTGGGTAGGGATAAGGAATTAATAAGTATAATAAGTGAAATTTAAGATAGTCAGGGCTTATGAAATCATAGGTTACAGTGGCCTAAGAACTTCGCTGCTTGCAAACACTAAAACGTTATCGATTTTTGCCATCATTGGAGATCATTGCATTTTGCACTCAAAACTGCATACAATTTCTACTTTCTCTCAAAGGAATGTCCGGAAAAGAAACATGAGACAATAATTTATTTAAGGTGAGTCCAAGGGCCAGTTAGGCCCGCAGAACGGACTTTGGAAACCCCTCCTTTAATGTGACTCAGTAATAAAAAAAATGCATTATACAATTTGATGAACACATCAAAAGTTGTCAGCACTAAGTGCAGTTACCCTGTATAGTTAAGTCATGTGAACATTCCTTTACATAAAAGATACAAGAGTCTTTCCATTTCAACTTGATAAAAAGTGTTTTCATACGCTGCTTCCTTCTTTCCTTAGTTCATTTCGCAATGATCTTTGTCAATTGCATTATTGACAGGGCGTGGCGGTAATAAAATGTGGGACATGTGGGGTGGGAATCCCCGTTCACTGGAGACAGAGGTTCTTGCGAACCAAGTGAGACTACTTTTACAGTAGGTAATTTTGTTATATTAATCTTATCTGCCTGTGCCGAGAGCCCCTTCACCCCACCCCACAACTTACCAAACAACAGACAACCTGAAAAGCGTGCTATTGACGACATCCTGAATTGACTACGACAGAGCCCCCAACATAGACCCAAGCCACAGTGACAGTTTTTTTTAATATTAATGCATCATTAAAATCCTAGGTTGTTAACGAAGTGAAGACTTGGTGTTATGAAAATATCCCAATCAATCTATAAACAACATGCTACAGCCGGTATATTTTGAAAGTTTGTCTTTTTGAATTCAATAGCTTTATAATTGAGTTAAACTTTAATTTTCAACCTGAAGACATTTCCGTACCCCCTTTATTCGGTAATGAGGTTATTGTCACGTGTGAATCACGAGTTGGATGACGGAGAGGTCACGTGAGTGAAATCGCGGGAAGATATAGGGTAGAAGGCTCGAGATTATGATCAAGTGTTGTGAAAATTCGGTGTGCAATGGCGGACTGTGTGGATGAGGACTCCACGTTGTATAACCTCAAATTATATATGTTATGTACATAGTATACATATTAAAGTTGTTCTATTGAAACCAATTCTTCAGAGGATTATTGGATGCAAGGTTTTGTATTGAGAGAACGCCTACAAGATATATTAATAAGTAAAACATCACGAAGATGCTACAGTTATACCCCCTCTCTTTCCACACACACACATGTTTGCACGGCCCATATCTGTAGTACCAGACACTAAAGAAGTTGAATGCTGGTATCCTGGTTGGTTTTCTTTTGTGTACGATTTTGTGTCAACATTGTAAGCACATATGTTTGATTAAAACTCAGCCATTTCTTTGCACAGCCCAGTTATTACAAACGTATCTTCACGTCACATGCACTTAGTCAACTGATGAGGGGGGGGGGAGGGGGAAGGTCTATATGTCACATAATCTCAAAAAGAGGAAAAGACTGATGAAAAGGGTTTGATTGTTTGGACGGTGTTAAACAGTGGAGCAGATATAGTTTGGGACACCCAGTTCGGTTCCAAATAACATATCTGCCCTGAAAAAAAAACAACGAAAAATTGAATTTCCTGTCATTATATTGTACACACTAATTTTCTCAAATAATGAATACCCATTTTTAAAAAAATGAAAACATTTCACATTTTGAACAATGGGATCTAAAGTCAACTAAAGTATTAAGCTTATAGTTTCCATGTAAGATGTTAAAAAAGGCCATCTAAGTGGGCATGATAAATAATTCAGATCCCATAAAATCTCTTTATCTAACCATCATACAGTTGTATAAACCTGGAAGTAAACGTCAACATCTATGACATGTGAGTAGCAACGGGCATCTACCGTACACTCAGCCGATCTTTCAGTATGCTTGTGATTCTCACTTAATTATCCCCAATTGGTGTCTGGCAATAGTTTTTAAATGAAAGTAAACAACTTGGTCAATGATCTGCTGAGGCCTGCGGGTTAAACAAAGTCTACCACTCCAAATCTAGTTCCGGTATTTTTACCGTTCAGGTCAACGCCTACAGATTTCGTCAAAACAAAATATTGCTTACATCAGTGATGAATATGAGGCACGTATGTAAAAGGCATAGTTGAATGTTTTTCTCTCGAGCAACATAATAAATGTTGTTTCTTTAGTCTTCTATATAATGTTATTGTTGAATCTTATCGCCGCGTGAGTTTAGACTTTATTCCGGTTAAGTTGTCTTTTTGTGGTATCTAACTTCTATTGGTTGATATGGCGGTATACGCAACCTATCACCATATAGAGCAGTGGTTCTCAATCTACTTGATACCAAGGCACACTTGAGCCTGACTAGTATGTAGAGACAAGTGTTCAGTAGTCTGACTGGTATGTACATGTGTTCAGTTGTCTGACTCGTATGTACATGTGTTCAGTTGTCTGACTGGTATGTACATGTGTTCAACATAAAATTGAAAGCCGGGAATAGATACGTAAAAAAAATATGTTATTATTTTGGAAATTGAAAACGACATTTAAAAAAAAATGAATGTGTGAAGTAGCAAGTTCTTAATGGACTTAAAATATTTTAAGTATATGGTGTAGCCTGCCGGCTGCTTGAGTGGAGTGTCACAAGGTGACATTGACCTAGACCAGTGCTCTGTGGTCGGTGTCTAGGTCAATGGACGTGATACTGGACTAAGTTATTTGGGATCATTCGGCCGGGGGCTTTCTACGTGTTTGGTTTTATTGGGTCGAACATGCTATTGAATTTACCTCATGGGAAAGAACAGTGAATGGGGTGCGGTATTAGGGGGAAGGGGGGGTGCGCAACACCTTCTGGCGGCACACGTTTTATGTTATGTGTATTGAGAAACTGCAGGTTCGCCTAACTGCGGCGGTTTTTCTTTGGCTGGTTGGTGTGACACAGCATTTGTACCGTCCCGGGCCTTAGTGGAAGGGGGTTAGTGTAGAGTGTAGAGGGACCTAAGTCCTGGCTTTACGCTTAACCCAGAAAATCCGTCTTAAATACCAAGTAAAATGTCCAAGAAAATCCTTTTTGTTTAGCTAGGAGCAATTATTGTTACGAATTGTGTCTCTATTTATCAAGTGTATTCAAATTCCAAAGAAAAAAATACCCACAAAATTTTTAGATTTTTTAAAAACAATTCTATATAAACTTTTGAACTTTAAAAAAACATTTCATTTTCAATTTTTCGTAAGCATTTTACAAAAATTCATATTCATCACAATGAAGATGAACTGTCATTGTTTCCGGGGTTAAGCTACATAATACAAATAAAAGACGTTAGCAGCATTGAGGATTCCTTAATCAAGATCCAAGACAATAACGATTTTTCGTTATAAAAACACTTTTCTGCCACTAATTGAGGTTTTAGTAACGAGACACGATGAAAACTGATAACGTAGAGCAATGTTTTGTTGTCAAACATAGTCGAGCATAGCGAGTAAGTGTCAGTATCTTTGTCATACAAACAAAAAGTAACGACGTTCTGTCCCTCCTTATAGTTCATCCTCATTTGTAAATCCATTATATTAACTCGTGGCGTCTGCTTGATTGATGCCTTTAATGCCGAACAAACTTTAGAACGATTTTTAACCCTATTCTTCGTATGCTAGCGAGCTGAAATTTCGCAGGCAGACTCATGCCGATGATAATATGATCTATCAAAATTTCAGATCGATCGAATGTACTGTAATTAAATTAATGAATTTTTAGATGATCTCTATGTATAACTATGTAGCATATTAATTTTTGTGCTAGAGTGTCGCGGTGCGTATTATATTGAACAAACTTTTTAATACTTTCCTGTCGCGCTGTGCAGTGCGTATTATATTGACGATACTTTTAAAAAAATATATTCACGATTTGTAAATGTAAATGCTATTAATTGCTAATCTGTCTCGCGGTGCGCTCTATGTTAAACATGTTTCTATAACCCCTTTCCTGTGATCAAATGGAGCTGAAATTTAGCAGACTGTAGCAGTTTTTTTTACTAGAAATCCTTTATATATTTGAGACATAAGTAAAATTTTGGATTTTTGGATTGCCGTGCGATGCGTATTATAATATAAACTAGCGTACACCCGTCAAAAATGACGGAAGTTTTCAGCTGAAATCTATTTATTTTATAAAAAAATGAACTTTTTTATGGCGCCTACGGCGCCGAACTTTTTCAAAAGCCCAACTAACTTGTCCTTGTTTGATAAATACGAAATATTAAACTTTCTGAAATATACACAAAGTATTTTATAATAGGGGTTGCAGGGCGCCTGCGGCGCCCTTTCTGTTTTTTGATTTTATAATTAACCATCATCAAATCCTCCTTTTAAATCCTTTATATTAACTCGTGGTGTCTGGTTGCTTGATTGCTTGTTTGCTTGATTGCTTGTCTGTCGCCAAAACTTTGGATCAATTGTTTACCCACTTCCTCGTAAGCTAGCGAGCTGAATTTTTGCAGGCAGTTTGGTACCGATGATAAAAACTATGTATCAAAATTTCAGATCGATCGCATGTACCGTAATTAAATTATTGATTTTTTAGATTATTTTATATATTCCTATGTATCATGTTATTATTTGAGATAGAGTGTCGCGGTGGGTATTATATTGAACAACCTTTCTGTCGCGCAATAAGGTGCGTATTTTATTAACAACTCTTTTTATAAACATATTCCTGATCGGTGCGCATTATATTAAACATGTTTTACGACACAACTGCAATTTTGTATTTTTGGATGGTCTTGCGCTGCGTATTATAATGAACATTCTTTTAGTTACTTCTCGTACATAAAGGATTTATAGTCAAAAACTTGGTTTTTTACGTTTAAAAAAAAATTAAATCCTTTATATTAACTCGTGGTGTCTGGTTGAACCCTTGATTGCTTGTCGGTCGCCAAAACTTTGGATCGATTTTTAACCCATTTTCTCGTAAGCTAGAGAGCTGAAATTTTTCAGGCAGTTTTGTGCCGATGATAAAAACAATGTATCAAAATTTCAGATCGAACGCATCTACCGTAATTAAATTATTGATTTTTAAAATTATTTTATTTATTCCTATGTATCATATTATTTTTTGAGATAGAGTGTAAGGGTGCGCATTATATTGAACAACCTTTCTGTCGCGCAATAAGGTGCGTATTTTATTGAAAAAACTTTTTATAAACATATTTCTGATCAGTGCGCATAATATTAAACACGTTTTACGAGACATAACTACAATTTTGTATTTTTGGATGGTCTTGCGCCTGCGTTTTATTATGAACACTAGGGTATCACCCGTCAAAAATGACGGGAGTTTTCAAAATGGATATATTTCAGTTTTTGTAATTGTCCCTTCTGCCTGAAATCCGCATAGTAAATAATCAGAAAATGTAGAGACCAAGAGAGAAAAATTAAGTCTCTTTACCATATTGATCAATTTTATGCGGAGGTTTGAAAATAGTGTTTTGCAATATACTTTTCAAGGTTATTTTTTTCTAGCGGTGGGCTTTCTAAAATCTAGCGTTACGAACGGCCATAGCAGAGTATATATTTTGATTATATATACACGAATATATGTGTTATGAGAAAACCTCCAAGATTAGGCTTCGCGTTACATAAATTTGCATGAATATTAATGATATAATCATGATAATAGTAAATGCATAGTGAATTACACACAGCATAAAGTGATACTGCGGCAAAGATGGTTGAAGTTCGACGTATTAACAAATATTGCTGAGGAGTCAGCCGGACATTAACTTGCGGCATTGAATAGTGCGCACCAATTATGAGTGCACCAATAATATAGCACAGTGCGTTAAAAATAAATTATGTGACTGTAATGTGATCCACATCACGCATATCTGTGATTTGAAGCCGTTTAAGCTTCATCGGTGATTATGACTTGTCAGTTTATTCGCCCATTTGTCCATACATTATTACCACAACATTTTCAAAACATGTAAAAAATAAACTGTAATTTTACACATGTTAATAACTATTTATTTTGCATGAAACGTAGTAAGCAAAGTTTGTCACAGAATAACAGAAAAGATTAACTTATCAACTGTCAATCATATTTACAATTTAATATACACGTGTTAGTAATTCACATAAACGTTTTTATTGTTGTGAAGTCAGCAGCACCTTTTCAAGATCTATTATGACTTGTCAGTTTATGCGCCCATTGGTCCATACATTATTACCTTTACATTATCAAAAACATGTAAATAAAAAATTGTAACTATTTACAAATATGAATAACAACGAACTATTTATTTTGCATGAAACCTTTGAAGTAAAGTTAAGCACTGGATAAAAGAAAATATTAAGGTACAAACTTTAATATACACCTTTTAGGAATTCTAATAAACGTTTTCATTATTGTCAAGTCAGCATCCCTTCCATTTCTTTATTAAAAGCAACGATTTTTTATTCAAAATTAGTCTAAGACACATTGAAATATTACATGTAAATAACAGTACAAAAAAACTATTGTAGGGAGGAGTCCGATTTTGTTTTTAAACATACAAATATGCAATCTCAAAGTGTATAAAAAAAAACAACGCTAAACTGAAGCATAAGTTGACAAATTCCATTTGCAGTAATAAATAATGGCTTTGTAGTTCAAAACGCATCTAAACTTGACAACCGAACGACAACCAATTGTAAATTTCATAAACCAAAAAACGAATGTTATATATTAATATAGAAAATTAAATTTATAATTATGTACGTAATATTGACATGGATACATACACAAAAACGGACATTTAATACAAAAAAATAATAATAATATTAATCACATCAAATAAAACATTGCTCTTTTTACTTTGTTCCCTTCACACATTAATAAAAGCTCAAATAATGACGTCACGTCACAATATTTTATGGCGTGAAACATATTTTCTTAATCTCGAAAACAACATTTTAATATTTTTTTTATCGGGAGTTACTTCGCATAGCGCCAGGACAGACTGACTGACTTGCGTGACAATTGCAAATTATATAGTTTTATTCTTTTTTGTTACGTCTCGTACATAAAGGATTTATAGTGAAAAACTTGTTTTTTTACGTTTTTTTTTATTACATTGATCCCTTTTCCAAAATTAAAATATGAGCGAAAACAATGACGTCATGTAATATTTTTTTACAGGGCATATTTAATTTGCACAACTTTTGATGCTTTGGTGCAGTAATTTGGTTTTTCCCTTCTTTCTAAAATTAGTAGCGTCAGGACTGACAGACACTACTTGCGTGACAATTGCAAATTATATAGTTTAATATAATGAACATTATTTTAGTTATGTCTCGTATAGTAAGGATTCATAGTTAATTGTAGTCAAAAACTTGTTTTTTTACGTGTTTTTAACGCAATTTAACTTGGAAAAATTGCGTGTATAGATTCGAAATGTCTGTAACTCTTGCACATACAACTCCTCCTGAACCATACCAGATAGAGGGTTCGGGTCTTTCGCAAATATGCTAAGGATGTCCCAAGGATGTGCAACGGCCAAAAAAATACCGAAAAGGTTTACTGGTTTCCTGGAAAATATATATCAGTATTTTGTCAAGTTCTCGCCAACCATAACATCTATCAGGTTGAAACAAACGTCAAACAATAGCTAATAATATTTAGAACAATGTTGGAGAAGGAATCTTTTAAGTGTACCGATCTCGTTAGACTCCCGTAATTTTAGAAGCAATTTTTGAAAGCAATTGTTTTGTTTAGTTTCAAAATTATTGATTTGAAATGACTTTTAATGTAATCTAGAAAGATAGTTAATGGGGTTTTCCTGCTTTGTGAATGCTTATGTTAGATTGTTGCGTGGTGCGCATTATATTGACACATTTTTGGTGTGATGTAGCGTGAGGGAATATGATGTCATATTGTGTTTGTTTCGGAAGTACTTATTTGAATCGACTTTTAATGTAATCTAGAATGATTTCCCTTGATACAAAATCGGAAATTTCTTGTTGGAAATTGCATTTAAATACTCCTTCGACTTTTTATTTCTTGTTTCTAATTGACGACTAATTTTTTAATTAAAATAATAGCATGTGGAAAATAATATCGCTTATTTCATATGTGATGCAATATGTCTTGCCTTTTTTTCAATCCGCTGCAGGTGAGGACATTACAATTAGAATACCCCACGTGACTAATGACGTCAAAGGAAATTGTCGTTTTCCAGAGATCTTCAACATTGACCTGATACGACATTTGACTCCTGCTGAGATCTTGAACATCCGGCTAGAGCACAATGGGGCCACTACGTCATCAAATCATGCGTACTTTATGAAACGTGATGATGTAAAAGGCATCTACTTGCAGCGCGTGGATCTTCACAATTTCGATGTGAGTTTGTTTGTTAGCGTAAACATTATGGGCATTTTGTGTCGTGCGTGGTGGAGAGCTTATAACGTTTGACATCCTCTAACACAGCAAACGGGATTTGAGGGATAGCTCCTAAAAAAAGTACAGCTTAGGTGTTACCATCAGAAACACGTTTGTTGTATTAACTGTCTTTTTGTCTACAATTCTTCCCCCCACCCTTTTCAAAAATTACAAAAATGCAGTACCACTAACTTGGAATTCCCGCCAGTTACACCAAAAACTTCGAAAACTTTTAAATTTTAAAACTAAACTAAATATTCAATTGTAAAATGCAGGTTTACTTACGTTAAATTCACTTGTCTTCACTCTCACCCTCTCTCTCTCTCTCTCTCACCCTCTCTCTCTCTCTCACCCTCTCTCTCTCACACCCTCTCTCTGTCTCTCACCCTCTCTCTCTCACCATCTCTCTGTCTCTCACCCTCTCTCTGTCTCTCACCCTCTCTCTCTCTCACACCCTCTCTCTGTCTCTCACCCTCTCTCTGTCTCTCACCCTCTCTCTCTCTCACCATCTCTCTGTCTCTCACCCTCTCTCTGTCTCTCACCCTCTCTCTGTCTCTCACCCTCTCTCTGTCTCTCACCCTCTCTCTCTCTCACACCCTCTCTCTGTCTCTCACCCTCTCTCCCTCTCACCATCTCTCTGTCTCTCACCCTCTCTCTGTCTCTCACCCTCTCTCTGTCTCTGTCTCTCTCTCTCTCTCTCTCTCTCTCTCTCTCTCTCTCTCTCAGTCATGTAACCACTCTGCCTTTCTCTTCTTTTTTCGTTTTTGTTTAATACGCAATAAATATTCATTATAAAAGGATACTTGCCTAATTGAAATGGGCTTCATTATTCTACTATAACTGATTCATTTCAACACCGCACACATTTACGAGACTAGATGACTTATTTCAAATCATGAATTACTTCATGTCCACCATTACTCTATTTCAGTTTCAAAGCGTCCAAGGTTACCATAACAACCACATGGGGGCGGCATTCACGGTCAAATGTTCGCCTCATATGGCCAACGGTCAGTTTTATCTACTGGTGAGTCTAGGCCTATTTAGATACTAATTTTGACACAGAAAATTTTGTTTTCTTAAAAGCCGGCTATTTTTTTCGTGAAATCAAATAGAGAACTGCGTTGATACGTCCTTGTCTAACAATGGTATTCTAAATAAAATGAGGTTATAGAGCAATGATAGATTTAACAGAGGTAGAGAGGAACGCAGTGAAGCAGGACGAATACTTTGGCTAGTTGTCGTAAGACAGATTTTGTCACAATACACAATTTTAGCGACAGGAGGTAATAATTTTCAACCCTAAGTACTGATTTCTATTACGCACTGATTTCAGTGTGATTTGTCCGTAACCCTTGTAATCAATTTAGTCACATTTCTTTAATCAGATTAACAGTATTCTTCTTTTAATCTCAGGAAGGTTCAATTTTTCTTGATGGCAAAAAGCACATCATTGAACCGTCGGCGTCCCTGTACGACACTGCTGAAGTCAGCCAAGATGGTGTCAGTTTTAATTACCACATACAGCAAGCGTTTGAACACAGCGCTGCCGATGCGTCGGGCGAATTCAATGAGGAGATGGATGTGGTTGTTGGTGAGGAGATGGGTGTGGTGGTGAGGAGATGGTTGTGGTTGTTGGTGAGGAGATGGGTGTGGTTGTTGGTGAGGAGATGGGTGTGGCGGTGAGGAGATGGGTGTGGTTGTTGGTGAAGAGATGGGTGTGGTTGTTGGTGAGGAGATTGGTGTGGTGGTGAGGAGATGGGTGTGGTGGTGAGGAGATGGGTGTGGTTGTTGGTGAGGAAATGGGTGTGGTTGTTGGTGAGGAGATGGGTGTGGTGGTGAGGAGATGGTTGTGGTTGTTGGTGAGGAGATGGGTGTGGTTGTTGGTGAGGAGATGGGTGTGGTGGTGAGGAGATGGGTGTGGTTGTTGGTGAGGAGATGGGTGTGGTGGTGAGGAGATGGTTGTGGTTGTTGGTGAGGAGATGGGTGTGGTGGTGAGGAGATGGGTGTGGTGGTGAGGAGATGGGTGTGGTTGTTGGTGAGGAGATGGGTGTGGTTGTTGGTGAGGAGATGGGTGTGGTGGTGAGGAGATGGGTGTGGTTGTTGGTGAGGAGATGGGTGTGGTGGTGAGGAGATGGTTGTGGTTGTTGGTGAGGAGATGGGTTTGGTGGTGAGGAGATGGGTGTGGTGGTGAGGAGATGGGTGTGGTTGTTGGTGAGGAGATAGGTGTGGTTGTTGGTGAGGAGATGGGTGTGTGGTTGTTGGCTGTTAAGAAAGTGTAGTTTTCAGTTAAGTAGCAGCAATGTTCCCGAAATGTTCTTAGTTCTTAATAACGGATTCCGTGATGCTCCCAATATAAATAAAGTGAAAAATAAAATATTCCCTGGAGCAGGGCGGGACTAAAACTTCGTTAGTCCGTGCACCGGGACGGAGTAAAAAAAAATCGAGGGGCGCAAAATACATTTTACGGATCTGAGGAGGAGCGGTCCAAAAAATGAATTTCCAAAACAAGTCCCAAAAATTAGTCCAAAAATATTTTTAAATAAATAAATTGTATAAAATAATTCTTTTTAAATAATATACGAATGATAAATATTATATTATAAAGAAAAAACCGAAATCGTGTTTTAATAATCAACAGTGCCCCACGGTGTGACGTCACCTTCATCAGAACAAGACTCAGGATTTCAATCAGCCCAATATGGACGAATGAAAAGACAAATAAAAGTCTATTACATTGACATCTTAGTGGTGATAGACGTCTCCGTGTACAGACGGTATGTGTTTCTTTGTGTTAAAAACGTGTCTATTTACAGACGGTATGTGTTTCTTTGTGTTTACAACGTGTCTATTTATAGACGGTATGTGTTTCTTTGTGTTAAAAACATGTCAATCTACAGACGGTATGTGTTTCTTTGTGTTAAAAACATGTCAATCTACAGACGGAATGTGTTTCTTTGTGTTAAAAACGTAGCCATCTACAGATGTGTAATTGTTTTTCTTGATGTAATAGATATTTCTAGTTAGTAAAGAAAGTCTCCGAGGATAAGAAAAGATAACTCCATGTACCAGTCTCATTCTTTTGGTATAGACCTTCCGTCTCACTAAATAAAAAAAAGTGTCTCCGCGTACAAGCAGAGACATTTATTAAATTTAATAAATATCAGCATGTATAGATTGAAGGTGTCACTTAATCAAATAGATGTCTGCATGTACAAAATGAAGGTATAATTAGATTTTATTAATTTAATAAATTCCATTATAAAAATATATTATTTCCACAGTGCATTAAATAGATATAAAGATTATTTATATTCTAACCTAATCTGATTAGCCATTGTGAAGTAATCCAAACGTCACTGCTTTCTTATATGAAATAGACCGTAGACTGGTACTAACTAAACTTATGACACAAGGGGCCGTCAATAAATGACGTCACCCACCTTTGGGGGAGGGGGGTCCACACGTTTGTGACCATGTGTGACGAGGGGAAGGAGGGTGTTGGAAAAATGTGACGTCACATCAAGACTCGCAACTTTAAATAAAAATTCCACTGAAATATTTTATTTCTTACCATTTGTTTAATGACGTTTTACCTTGCTTCACTCGTGTTACGATATTAGAGTGCAACCTGACACTAAGTGCATACTTAAAGGACAAAAAAATTATTTGAAACATGCTCTTTTTCAAATAGAAAATATAGCTTTTATGGGGGGGGGCAAAGCTTTGTGACGTAATAAGTGGTTTTTTATTTTAAAAAAAGGGGGGGGGGTAAGTTTTTGTGTCGATGCATGACCAGGTGGGGTGGGGGGAGTGAATAATCAGCCAAAATCGCGTGACATCATTTATGGACGGCTCCTTAGATAATATCAAAGACAACTCATGTTGCATTCGTTCATTAATGTGCACGTTTCTAACCCCCTTAAGGTGGCTTCCCCTTGGAAACAACAATAGCAACACCACGGCATCCCTCATCTGCAACTATCTGACTAACATATTCTCATCGGTAAGTCATTTATTCAATTTTCAACTGTGTTATATCTACGGTAACAATATTACTTTGAAAAGTTATTTAGGCAAACTTGTAACAATTGTCATTGATTTATAGGGTAGGTTATGGCATCAAATTACTTTCATGCTAAAAATATTCCTGAAAATTGAGACGTTTTGTGTGTGCTCAGGTCAACATGAGACTGGACACACTGGACCTCAAAGGCACACAACTCAGGGCGCAAATGTTGGCACCGCTAATTTCAGAGGTAAACGCTTTCAATAGTTTGATTGTCCTTTCTTTGTTTTCAAATACCTTTTATAGTATGGCTATCTATTTAGAATATGGCTCTCTATTTCACATTAAGGCTTAAGAAATTCCTCAACAATGTATATGTTAGAAATGTACATTAAAAAATCTTAAATCTAATTAATACCAAATGGGATTAAAAGTAAGCATAATACCTGTGTTATTTGCATGAAGAAAAATTATCAGTACAATTAGATTATTTCTTACACGAAACCTAGGTATTTTAAACCAATTATTTTCAGTTAGTAAAAAATAATTGGTATCAAATTTAAGACATTGCGAATTCATATTCAATATCACCCATTTCTAACTTGAGTTGAAAATTAGTTATTTGCAAACTTTTTTAATAATATATTTTAATACACAGACTAAAATAAACAAATAATTAGATAATAGTTACAAATATATATCACTTTATAAAATTCATAGGAAAATGCCTTTTTCACATTTATCAATACGTTGTTAAGTATTTTGTTGTTACTTGAAAGAGAGGCCCGTAAACTATATCGGGTTTGTTTCTTATTAAAGTCTCTCCATAGATTTGATTGTCATAGTGTTTAGCAACACATACTTGACAGGTAACACGTAAAGTCATTGTAAGTCTTCACAGCTCATGAACCTTACTATAGCTGACTACCATACAGTAAATATCAGATTAATTTCTTTTTTTCTAACCTTGTTTAGTGATAAGTCTCACCATGTCACCATTAGAGCAAATAATCTCGTCTCATTCCATTAGAACGACTCATGATGTCACCATCAGAGCTAATCACATCGTCTCATTCCATTAGAACGACTCATGACGTCACCATCAGAGCTAATCACCTCATCTCATTCCAATAGAAAGACTCATGACGTCACCATCAGAGCTAATCACATCGTCTCATTCCATTAGAACGACTCATGATGTCACCATCAGAGCTAATCACCTCATCTCATTCCATTAGAACGACTCATGACGTCACCATCAGAGCTAATCACATCGTCTCATTCCATTAGAACGACTCATGATGTCACCATCAGAGCTAATCACCTCATATAATTCCATTAGAACGACTCATGGTGTCACCATCAGAGCTAATCACATCGTCTCATTCCATTAGAACGACTCATGATGTCACCATCAGAGCTAATCACCTCATATAATTCCATTAGAACGACTCATGATGTCACCATCAGAGCTAATCACCTCGTCTCATTCCATTAGAACGAATCATCATGTCACCATCAGAGCTAATCACATCGTCTCATTCAATTAGAACGACTCATGATGTCACCATTAGAGCTAATCACCTCATCTCATTCCATTAGAACGACTCATCATGTCACCATGAGAGCTAATCACCTCGTCTCATTCCTTTAGAACGACTCACCATGTCACCATCAGAGCAAATCACATCGTCTCATTCCATTAGAACGACTCATGATGTCACCATCAGAGCTAATCACCTCATCTCGTTCCATTAGAACGACACATGACGTCACCATCAGAGCTAATCACATCGTCTCATTCCATTAGAACGACTCATGATGTCACCACCAGAGCTAATCACCTCATATAATTCCATTAGAACGACTCATGACGTCACCATCAGAGCTAATCACATCGTCTCATTCCATTAGAACGACTCATGATGTCACCATCAGAGCTAATTACCTCATCTCATTCCATTAGAGTCCTCATGATGTCACCATCAGAGCTAATCACCTCATCTCATTCCATTAGAACGACTCATGATGTCACCATCAGAGCTAATCACCTCGTCTCATTCCATTAGAACGACTCATGATGTCACCATCAGAGCTAATCACCTCTTTTCATTCCATTAGAACGACTCATGACGTTACCATCAGAGCTAATCACTTCTTTTCATTCCATTAAAACCACTCATCATGTCACCATCAGAGCTAATCACCTCTTTTCATTCCATTAGAATGACTCATGATGTCACCATCAGAGCTAATCACCTCGTCTCATTCCATTAGAACGACTCATGACGTCACCATCAGAGCTAATCACCTCTTTTCATTCCATTAGAACGACTCATCATGTCACCATCAGAGCTAATCACCTCATCTCATTCCATTAGAACGACTCATGACGTCACCATCAGAGCTAATCACCTCTTTTCATTCCTTTAGAACGACTCATCATGTCACCATCATAGCTAATCACTTCGTCTCATTCCCTTAGAACGACATGATGTCACCATTAGAGCTAATCACCTCATCTCATTCCATTAGAACGACTCATGATGTCACCATCAGAGCTAATCACCTCGTCTCATTCCATTAGAACGACTCATGATGTCACCATCAGAGCTAATCACCTCGTCTCATGCCATTAAAATAACTCATAATGTCGCCATTAGAGCTAATCACCTCATCTCATTCCATTAGAACGACTCATGATGTAACCATCAGAGCTAATCACCTCATCTCATCCATTAGAACGACTCATCATGTCACCATCAGAGCTAATCACCTTGTCTCATTCCATTAGAACGACTCATCATGTCACCATCAGAGCTAATCACCTCTTTTCATTCCATTAGAACGACTCATGATGTCACCATCAGAGCTAATCACCTCGTCTCATTCCTTTAGAACGACTCACCATGTCACCATCAGAGCAAATCACATCGTCTCATTCCATTAGAACGACTCATGATGTCACCATCAGAGCTAATCACCTCATCTCGTTCCATTAGAACGACACATGACGTCACCATCAGAGCTAATCACATCGTCTCATTCCATTAGAACGACTCATGATGTCACCATCAGAGCTAATCACCTCATATAATTCCATTAGAACGACTCATGACGTCACCATCAGAGCTAATCACATCGTCTCATTCCATTAGAACGACTCATGATGTCACCATCAGAGCTAATTACCTCATCTCATTCCATTAGAACGACTCATGATGTCACCATCAGAGCTAATCACCTCATCTCATTCCATTAGAACGACTCATGATGTCACCATCAGAGCTAATCACCTCGTCTCATTCCATTAGAACGACTCATGATGTCACCATCAGAGCTAATCACCTCTTTTCATTCCATTAGAACGACTCATGACGTTACCATCAGAGCTAATCACTTCTTTTCATTCCATTAAAACCATTCATCATGTCACCATCAGAGCTAATCACCTCTTTCCATTCCATTAGAATGACTCATGATGTCACCATCAGAGCTAATCACCTCGTCTCATTCCATTAGAACGACTCATGACGTCACCATCAGAGCTAATCAACTCTTTTCATTCCTTTAGAACGACTCATCATGTCACCATCATAGCTAATCACTTCGTCTCATTCCCTTAGAAAGACTCATGATGTCACCATTAGAGCTAATCACCTCATCTCATTCCATTAGAACGACTCATGATGTCACCATCAGAGCTAATCACCTCGTCTCATTCCATTAGAACGACTCATGATGTCACCATCAGAGCTAATCACCTCGTCTCATGCCATTAAAATAGCTCATAATGTCGCCATTAGAGCTAATCACCTCATCTCATTCGTTTAGAACGACTCATGATGTCACCATCAGAGCTAATCACTTCGTCTCATTCCATTAGAACGACTCATGATGTCACCATCAGAGCTAATCACCTCATCTCATTCCATTAGAACGACTCATCATGTCACCATCAGAGCTAATCACCTCGTCTCATTCCATTAGAACGACTCATCATGTCACCATCAGAGCTAATCACCTCTTTTCATTCCATTAGAACGACTCATGATGTACCCATTAGAGCTGATCACCTCATCTCATTTTATTCCATTAGAACGACTAATCATGTCACCATCAGAGCTAATAACCTCATCTCATTCCATTAGAACGACTCATCATGTCACCATCAGAGCGAATCACCTCATCTCATTCCTTTAGAACGACTCCTGATGTCACCATCAGAGCTAATCACCTCATCTCATTCCATTAGAACGACTCATGATGTCACCATCAGAGCTAATCACCTCGTCTCATTCCTTTAGAACGACTCATAATGTCACCATCAGAGCTAATCACCTCATATCATTCCATTAGACCTACTCATGATGTCACCATCAGAGCTAATCACCTCGTCTCATTCCATTAGAACAACTCATGACGTCACCATCAGAGCTAATCACCTCGTCTCATTCCATTAGAACGACTCATGATGTCACCATCAGAGCTAATCACATCGTCTCATTCCATTAGAACGACTCATGATGTCACCATTAGAGCTAATCACCTCATCTCATTCCTTTAGAATGACACATGATGTCACCATCAGAGCTAATCACATCGTCTCATTCCATTAGAAAGACTCATGATGTCACCATCAGAGCTAATCACCTCTTCTCATTCCATTAGAACGACTCATGATGTCACCATCAGAGCGAATCACCTCATCTCATTCCTTTAGAACGACTCCTGATGTCACCATCAGAGCTAATCACCTCATCTCATTCCATTAGAACGACTCATGATGTCACCATCAGAGCTAATCACCTCGTCTCATTCCTTTAGAACGACTCATGATGTCACCATCAGAGCTAATCACCTCATATCATTCCATTAGACCTACTCATGATGTCACCATCAGAGCTAATCACCTCGTCTCATTCCATTAGAACAACTCATGACGTCACCATCAGAGCTAATCACCTCGTCTCATTCCATTAGAACGACTCATGATGTCACCATCAGAGCTAATCACATCGTCTCATTCCATTAGAACGAGTCATGATGTCACCATTAGAGCTAATCACCTCATCTCATTCCTTTAGAATGACACATGATGTCACCATCAGAGCTAATCACCTCGTCTCATTCCATTAGAACGACTCATGATGTCACCTTCAGAGCTAATCACCTCATCTCATTCCATTAGAACGACTCATCATGTCACCATCAGAGCTAATCACCTCTTTTCATTCCATTAGAACGACTCATCATGTCACCATTAGAGCTAATCACCTCGTCTCATTCCTTTAGAACGACTCATGATGTCACCATTAGAGCTAATCACCTCATCTCATTCCATTAGAACGACTCATGATGTCACCATCAGAGCTAATCACATCGTCTCATTCCATTAGAACGACGCATCATGTCACCATCAGAAATAATCAACTCGTCTCATTCCATTAGAACGACTCATGATGTCACCATTAGAGCTAATCACCTCATCTCATTTTATGCCATTAGAACGACTCATGATGTCACCATCAGAGCTAATCACCTCATCTCATTCCATTAGAACGACTCATCATGTCACCATCAGAGCTAATCACATCTTCTCATTCCATTAGAACGACTCATCATGTCACCATCAGAGCTAATCACCTCGTCTCATTCCATTAGAACGACTCATGATGTCACCATCAGAGCTAATCACCTCATCTCATTTTATTCCATTAGAACGACTCATGATGTCACCATCAGAGCTAATCACCTCATCTCATTCCATTAGAACGACTCATCATGTCACCATCAGAGCTAATCACCTCTTTTCATTCCATTACAACGACTCATCATGTCACCATTAGAGCTAATCACCTCGTCTCATTCCTTTAGAACGACTCATGATGTCACCATTAGAGCTAATCACCTCATCTCATTCCATTAGAACGACTCATGATGTCACCATCAGAGCTAATCACATCGTCTCATTCCATTAGAACGACTCATCATGTCACCATCAGAGCTAATCACCTCATCTCATTCCATTAGAACGACTCATGATGTCACCAGTAGAGCTAATCACCTCATCTCATTTTATTCCATTAGAACGACTCATGATGTCACCATCAGAGCTAATCACCTCTTTTCATTCCATTAGAACGACTCATCATGTCACCATTAGAGCTAATCACCTCTTCTCATTCCTTTAGAACGACTCATGATGTCACCATTAGAGCATATCACCTCTTCTCATTCCTTTAGAACGACTCATGATGTCACCATTAGAGCTTATCATCTCATCTCATTCCATTAGAACGACTCATGATGTCACCATCAGAGCTAATCACATCGTATCATTCCATTAGAACGACTCATGATGTCACCATCAGAGCTAATCACATCGTATCATTCCATTAGAACGACTCATCATGTCACCATCAGAGCTAATCACCTCGTCTCATTGCATTAGAACGACTCATGATGTCACCATTAGAGCTAATCACCTCATCTCATTTTATTCCATTAGAACGACTCATGATGTCACCATCAGAGCTAATGACATCGTCTCATTCCATTAGAACGACTCATCATGTCACCATCAGAGCTAATCACCTCGTGTCATTCCATTAGAACGACTCATGATGTCACCAGTAGAGCTAATCACCTCGTCTCATTCCATTAGAACGAATCATGATGTCACCATCAGAGTTAATCACATCGTCTCATTCCATTAGAACGACTCATCATGTCACCATCAGAGCTAATCACCTCGTCTCATTCCATTAGAAAGATTCATGATGTCATAATCAGAGCTAATCACCTCATCTCGTTCCTTTAGAACGACTCCTGATGTCACCATCAGAGCTAATCACCTCATCACATTCCATTAGAACGACTCATGATGTCACCATCAGAGCTAATCACCTCGCCTCATTCCTTTAGAACGACTCATAATGTCACCATCAGAGCTAATCACCTCATATCATTCCATTAGACCTACTCATGATGTCACCATCAGAGCTAATCACCTCGTCTCATTCCATTAGAACAACTCATGACGTCACCATCAGAGCTAATCACCTCGTCTCATTCCATTAGAACGACTCATGATGTCACCATCAGAGCTAATCACATCGTCTCATTCCATTAGAACGACTCATGATGTCACCATTAGAGCTAATCACCTCATCTCATTCCTTTAGAATGACACATGATGTCACCATCAGAGCTAATCACATCGTCTCATTCCATTAGAAAGACTCATGATGTCACCATCAGAGCTAATCACCTCATATCATTCCATTAGACCTACTCATGATGTCACCATCAGAGCTAATCACCTCGTCTCATTCCATTAGAACAACTCATGACGTCACCATCAGAGCTAATCACCTCGTCTCATTCCATTAGAACGACTCATGATGTCACCATCAGAGCTAATCACATCGTCTCATTCCATTAGAACGACTCATGATGTCACCATTAGAGCTAATCACCTCATCTCATTCCTTTAGAATGACACATGATGTCACCATCACAGCTAATCACATCGTCTCATTCCATTAGAAAGACTCATGATGTCACCATCAGAGCTTATCACCTCTTCTCATTCCATTAGAACGACTCATGATGTCACCATCAGAGCGAATCACCTCATCTCATTCCTTTAGAACGACTCCTGATGTCACCATCAGAGCTAATCACCTCATCTCATTCCATTAGAACGACTCATGATGTCACCATCAGAGCTAATCACCTCGTCTCATTCCTTTAGAACGACTCATGATGTCACCATCAGAGCTAATCACCTCATATCATTCCATTAGACCTACTCATGATGTCACCATCAGAGCTAATCACCTCGTCTCATTCCATTAGAACAACTCATGACGTCACCATCAGAGCTAATCACCTCGTCTCATTCCATTAGAACGACTCATGATGTCACCATCAGAGCTAATCACATCGTCTCATTCCATTAGAACGACTCATGATGTCACCATTAGAGCTAATCACCTCATCTCATTCCTTTAGAATGACACATGATGTCACCATCAGAGCTAATCAACTCGTCTCATTCCATTAGAACGACTCATGATGTCACCTTCAGAGCTAATCACCTCATCTCATTCCATTAGAACGACTCATCATGTCACCATCAGAGCTAATCACCTCTTTTCATTCCATTAGAACGACTCATCATGTCACCATTAGAGCTAATCACCTCGTCTCATTCCTTTAGAACGACTCATGATGTCACCATTAGAGCTAATCACCTCATCTCATTCCATTAGAACGACTCATGATGTCACCATCAGAGCTAATCACATCGTCTCATTCCATTAGAACGACGCATCATGTCACCATCAGAAATAATCAACTCGTCTCATTCCATTAGAACGACTCATGATGTCACCATTAGAGCTAATCACCTCATCTCATTTTATGCCATTAGAACGACTCATGATGTCACCATCAGAGCTAATCACCTCATCTCATTCCATTAGAACGACTCATCATGTCACCATCAGAGCTAATCACATCTTCTCATTCCATTAGAACGACTCATCATGTCACCATCAGAGCTAATCACCTCGTCTCATTCCATTAGAACGACTCATGATGTCACCATCAGAGCTAATCACCTCATCTCATTTTATTCCATTAGAACGACTCATGATGTCACCATCAGAGCTAATCACCTCATCTCATTCCATTAGAACGACTCATCATGTCACCATCAGAGCTAATCACCTCTTTTCATTCCATTACAACGACTCATCATGTCACCATTAGAGCTAATCACCTCGTCTCATTCCTTTAGAACGACTCATGATGTCACCATTAGAGCTAATCACCTCATCTCATTCCATTAGAACGACTCATGATGTCACCATCAGAGCTAATCACATCGTCTCATTCTATTAGAACGACTCATCATGTCACCATCAGAGCTAATCACCTCATCTCATTCCATTAGAACGACTCATGATGTCACCAGTAGAGCTAATCACCTCATCTCATTTTATTCCATTAGAACGACTCATGATGTCACCATCAGAGCTAATCACCTCTTTTCATTCCATTAGAACGACTCATCATGTCACCATTAGAGCTAATCACCTCTTCTCATTCCTTTAGAACGACTCATGATGTCACCATTAGAGCTAATCACCTCTTCTCATTCCTTTAGAACGACTCATGATGTCACCATTAGAGCTTATCATCTCATCTCATTCCATTAGAACGACTCATTATGTCACCATCAGAGCTAATCACATCGTATCATTCCATTAGAACGACTCATGATGTCACCATCAGAGCTAATCACATCGTATCATTCCATTAGAACGACTCATCATGTCACCATCAGAGCTAATCACCTCGTCTCATTGCATTAGAACGACTCATGATGTCACCATTAGAGCTAATCACCTCATCTCATTTTATTCCATTAGAACGACTCATGATGTCACCATCAGAGCTAATGACATCGTCTCATTCCATTAGAACGACTCATCATGTCACCATCAGAGCTAATCACCTCGTGTCATTCCATTAGAACGACTCATGATGTCACCAGTAGAGCTAATCACCTCGTCTCATTCCATTAGAACGAATCATGATGTCACCATCAGAGTTAATCACATCGTATCATTCCATTAGAACGACTCATCATGTCACCATCAGAGCTAATCACCTCGTCTCATTCCATTAGAACGATTCATGATGTCACCATCAGAGCTAATCACCTCATCTCGTTCCTTTAGAACGACTCCTGATGTCACCATCAGAGCTAATCACCTCATCACATTCCATTAGAACGACTCATGATGTAACCATCAGAGCTAATCACCTCGTCTCATTCCTTTAGAACGACTCATGATGTCACCATTAGAGCTAATTACCTCGTCTCATTCCTTTAGAACGACTCATGATGTCACCATCAGAGCTGATCACCTCATCTCATTTTATTCCATTAGAACGACTAATCATGTCACCATCAGAGCTAATCACCTCGTCGCATTCCATTAGAACGACTCATCATGTCACCATCAGAGCTAATCACCTCTTTTCATTCCATTAGAACGACTCATGATGTCACCATTAGAGCTAATTACGTCGTCTCATTCCTTTAGAACGACTCATGATGTCACCATCAGAGCTGATCACCTCATCTCATTTTATTCCATTAGAACGACTAATCATGTCACCATCAGAGCTAATCACCTCATCTCATTCCATTAGAACGACTCATCATGTCACCATCAGAGCTAATCACCTCATCTCATTCCATTAGAATGACTCATCATGTCATCATCAGAGCGAATCACCTCATCTCATTCCTTTAGAACGACTCCTGATGTCACCATCAGAGCTAATCACCTCATCTCATTCTATAGAACGACTCATGATGTCACCATCAGAGCTAATCACCTCGTCTCATTCCTTTAGAACGACTCATAATGTCACCATCAGAGCTAATCACCTCATATCATTCCATTAGACCTACTCATGATGTCACCATCAGAGCTAATCACCTCGTCTCATTCCATTAGAACAACTCATGACGTCACCATCAGAGCTAATCACCTCGTCTCATTCCATTAGAACGACTCATGATGTCACCATCAGAGCTAATCACATCGTCTCATTCCATTAGAACGACTCATGATGTCACCATTAGAGCTAATCACCTCATCTCATTCCTTTAGAATGACACATGATGTCACCATCAGAGCTAATCACATCGTCTCATTCCATTAGAACGACTCATGATGTCACCATCAGAGCTAATCACCTCTTCTCATTCCATTAGAACGACTCATGATGTCACCATCAGAGCGAATCACCTCATCTCATTCCTTTAGAACGACTCCTGATGTCACCATCAGAGCTAATCACCTCATCTCATTCCATTAGAACGACTCATGATGTCACCATCAGAGCTAATCACCTCGTCTCATTCCTTTAGAACGACTCATGATGTCACCATCAGAGCTAATCACCTCATATCATTCCATTAGACCTACTCATGATGTCACCATCAGAGCTAATCACCTCGTCTCATTCCATTAGAAGAACTCATGACGTCACCATCAGAGCTAGTCACCTCGTCTCATTCCATTAGAACGACTCATGATGTCACCTTCAGAGCTAATCACCTCATCTCATTCCATTAGAACGACTCATCATGTCACCATCAGAGCTAATCACCTCTTTTCATTCCATTAGAACGACTCATCATGTCACCATTAGAGCTAATCACCTCGTCTAATTCCTTTAGAACGACTCATGATGTCACCATTAGAGCTAATCACCTCATCTCATTCCATTAGAACGACTCATGATGTCACCATCAGAGCTAATCACATCGTCTCATTCCATTAGAACGACGCATCATGTCACCATCAGAAATAATCAACTCGTCTCATTCCATTAGAACGACTCATGATGTCACCATTAGAGCTAATCACCTCATCTCATTTTATGCCATTAGAACGACTCAAGAAGTCACCATCAGAGCTTATCACCTCATCTCATTCCATTAGAACGACTCATCATGTCACCATCAGAGCTAATCACATCGTCTCATTCCATTAGAACGACTCATCATGTCACCATCAGAGCTAATCACCTCGTCTCATTCCATTAGATCGACTCATGATGTCACCATTAGAGCTAATCACCTCATCTCATTTTATTCCATTAGAACGACTCATGATGTCACCATCAGAGCTAATCACCTCATCTCATTCCATTAGAACGACTCATCATGTCACCATCAGAGCTAATCACCTCTTTTCATTGCATTACAACGACTCATCATGTCACCATTAGAGCTAATCACCTCGTCTCATTCCTTTAGAACGACTCATGATGTCACCATTAGAGCTAATCACCTCATCTCATTCCATTAGAACGACTCATGATGTCACCATCAGAGCTAATCACATCGTCTCATTCCATTAGAACGACTCATCATGTCACCATCAGAGCTAATGACATCGTCTCATTCCATTAGAACGACTCATGATGTCACCAGTAGAGCTAATCACCTCATCTCATTTTATTCCATTAGAACGACTCATGATGTCACCATCATAGCTAATCACCTCATCTCATTCCATTAGAACGACTCATCATGTCACCATTAGAGCTAATCACCTCTTCTCATTCCTTAAGAACGACTCATGATGTCACCATTAAAGCTTATCATCTCATCTCATTCCATTAGAACGACTCATGATGTCACCATCAGAGCTAATCACCTCGTCTCATTCCTTTAGAATGACTCATGATGTCACCATCAGATATAATCATCTCATATCATTCCATTAGACCGACTCATGATGTCACCATCAGAGCTAATCACCTCATCTCGTTCCATTAGAACGACTCATGACGTCACCATCAGAGCTAATCACCTCATCTCATTCCATTAGAACGACTCATCATGTCACCATCAGAGCTAATCACCTCATCTCATTCCATTAGAATGACTCATCATGTCATCATCAGAGCGAATCACCTCGTCTCATTCCTTTAGAACGACTCATAATGTCACCATCAGAGCTAATCACCTCATATCATTCCATTAGACCTACTCATGATGTCACCATCAGAGCTAATCACCTCGTCTCATTCCATTAGAACAACTCATGACGTCACTATCAGAGCTAATCACCTCGTCTCATTCCATTAGAACGACTCCTGATGTCACCATTAGAGCTAATCACCTCGTCTCATTCCATTAGAACGACTCATGATGTCACCATTAGAGCTAATCACCTCATCTCATTCCTTTAGAATGACACATAATGTCACCATCAGAGCTAATCACATAGTCTCATTCCATTAGAACGACTCATGATGTCACCATCAGAGCTAATCACCTCTTCTCATTCCATTAGAACGACTCATGATGTCACCATCAGAGCGAATCACCTCATCTCATTCCTTTAGAACGACTCCTGATGTCACCATCAGAGCAAATCACCTCATCTCATTCCATTAGAACGACTCATGATGTCACCATCAGAGCTAATGACATCGTCTCATTCCATTAGAACGACTCATCATGTCACCATCAGAGCTAATCACCTCGTGTCATTCCATTAGAACGACTCATGATGTCACCAGTAGAGCTAATCACCTCATCTCATTTTTTTCCATTAGAACGAATCATGATGTCACCATCAGAGTTAATCACATCGTCTCCTTCCATTAGAACGACTCATCATGTCACCATCAGAGCTAATCACATCGTCTCATTCCATTAGAACGACTCTTGATGTCACCATCAGAGCTAATCAACTCGTCTCATTCCATTAGAACGATTCATGATGTCACCATCAGAGCTAATCACCTCATCTCGTTCCTTTAGAACGACTCCTGATGTCACCATCAGAGCTAATCACCTCATCTCATTCCATTAGAACGACTCATGATGTCACCATCAGAGCTAATCACCTCGTCTCATTCCTTTAGAACGACTCATGATGTCACCATCAGATATAATCACCTCATATCATTCCATTAGACCGACTCATGATGTCACCATCAGAGCTAATCACCTCATCTCGTTCCATTAGAACGACTCATGACGTCACCATCAGAGCTAATCACATCGTCTCATTCCATTAGAACGACTCATGATGTCACCATCAGAGCTAATCACCTCATCTCATTCCATTAGAACGACTCATCATGTCACCATCAGAGCTAATCACCTCATATCATTCCATTAGACCTACTCATGATGTCACCATCAGAGCTAATCACATCGTCTCATTCCATTAGAACGACTCATGATGTCACCATTAGAGCTAATCACCTCATCTCATTCGTTTAGAATGACACATGATGTCACCATCAGAGCTAATCACCTCATCTCGTTCCATTAGAACGACTCATGACGTCACCATCAGAGCTAATCACATCGTCTCATTCCATTAGAACGACTCATGATGTCACCATCAGAGCGAATCACCTCATCTCATTCCTTTAGAACGACTCCTGATGTCACCATCAGAGCTAATCACCTCATCTCATTCCATTAGAACTAATCATGATGTCACCATCAGAGCTAATCACCTCGTCTCATTCCTTTAGAACGACTCATAATGTCAACATCAGAGCTAATCACCTCATATCATTCCATTAGACCTACTCATGATGTCACCATCAGAGCTAATCACCTCGTCTCATTCCATTAGAACAACTCATGACGTCACCATCAGAGCTAATCACCTCGTCTCATTCCATTAGAACGACTCATGATGTCACCATCAGAGCTAATCACATCGTCTCATTCCATTAGAACGACTCATGATGTCACCATTAGAGCTAATCACCTCATCTCATTCCTTGAGAATGACACATGATGTCACCATCAGAGCTAATCACATCGTCTCATTCCATTAGAACGACTCATGATGTCACCATCAGTGCTAATCACCTCTTCTCATTCCATTAGAACGACTCATGATGTCACCATCAGAGCGAATCACCTCATCTCATTCCTTTAGAACGACTCCTGATGTCACCATCAGAGCAAATCACCACATCTCATTCCATTAGAACGACTCATGATGTCACCATCAGAGCTAATCACCTCGTCTCATTCCTTTAGAACGACTCATGATGTCAACATCAGAGCTAATCACCTCATATCATTCCATTAGACCTACTCATGATGTCACCATCAGAGCTAATCACCTCGTCTCATTCCATTAGAACAACTCATGACGTCACCATCAGAGCTAATCACCTCGTCTCATTCCATTAGAACGACTCATGATGTCACCATCAGAGCTAATCACATCGTCTCATTCCATTAGACCTACTCATGATGTCACCATCAGAGCTTATCACCTCGTCTCATTCCATTAGAACAACTCATGACGTCACCATCAGAGCTAATCACCTCGTCTCATTCCATTAGAACGACTCATGATGTCACCATCAGAGCTAATCACATCGTCTCATTCCATTAGAACGACTCATGATGTCACCATTAGAGCTAATCACCTCATCTCATTCCTTGAGAATGACACATGATGTCACCATCAGAGCTAATCACCTCGTCTCATTCCTTTAGAACGACTCATAATGTCAACATCAGAGCTAATCACCTCATATCATTCCATTAGACCTACTCATGATGTCACCATCAGAGCTAATCACCTCGTCTCATTCCATTAGAACAACTCATGACGTCACCATCAGAGCTAATCACCTCGTCTCATTCCATTAGAACGACTCATGATGTCACCATTAGAGCTAATCACCTCATCTCATTCCTTGAGAATGACACATGATGTCACCATCAGAGCTAATCACATCGTCTCATTCCATTAGAACGACTCATGATGTCACCATCAGTGCTAATCACCTCTTCTCATTCCATTAGAACGACTCATGATGTCACCATCAGAGCGAATCACCTCATCTCATTCCTTTAGAACGACTCCTGATGTCACCATCAGAGCTAATCACCTCGTCTCATTCCTTTAGAACGACTCATGATGTCACCATCAGAGCTAATCACATCGTCTCATTCCATTAGAACGACTCATGATGTCACCATCAGTGCTAATCACCTCTTCTCATTCCATTAGAACGACTCATGATGTCACCATCAGAGCGAATCACCTCATCTCATTCCTTTAGAACGACTCCTGATGTCACCATCAGAGCAAATCACCACATCTCATTCCATTAGAACGACTCATGATGTCACCATCAGAGCTAATCACCTCGTCTCATTCCTTTAGAACGACTCATGATGTCAACATCAGAGCTAATCACCTCATATCATTCCATTAGACCTACTCATGATGTCACCATCAGAGCTAATCACCTCGTCTCATTCCATTAGAACAACTCATGACGTCACCATCAGAGCTAATCACCTCGTCTCATTCCATTAGAACGACTCATGATGTCACCATCAGAGCTAATCACATCGTCTCATTCCATTAGACCTACTCATGATGTCACCATCAGAGCTTATCACCTCGTCTCATTCCATTAGAACAACTCCTGATGTCACCATTAGAGCTAATCACCTCATCTCATTCCTTGAGAATGACACATGATGTCACCATCAGAGCTAATCACCTCGTCTCATTCCTTTAGAACGACTCATAATGTCAACATCAGAGCTAATCACCTCATATCATTCCATTAGACCTACTCATGATGTCACCATCAGAGCTAATCACCTCGTCTCATTCCATTAGAACAACTCATGACGTCACCATCAGAGCTAATCACCTCGTCTCATTCCATTAGAACGACTCATGATGTCACCATTAGAGCTAATCACCTCATCTCATTCCTTGAGAATGACACATGATGTCACCATCAGAGCTAATCACATCGTCTCATTCCATTAGAACGACTCATGATGTCACCATCAGTGCTAATCACCTCTTCTCATTCCATTAGAACGACTCATGATGTCACCATCAGAGCGAATCACCTCATCTCATTCCTTTAGAACGACTCCTGATGTCACCATCAGAGCTAATCACCTCGTCTCATTCCTTTAGAACGACTCATGATGTCAACATCAGAGCTAATCACCTCATATCATTCCATTAGACCTACTCATGATGTCACCATCAGAGCTAATCACCTCGTCTCATTCCATTAGAACGACTCATGATGTCACCATCAGAGCTAATCACATCGTCTCATTCCATTAGAACGACTCATGATGTCACCATTAGAGCTAATCACCTCATCTCATTCCTTTAGAATGACACATGATGTCACCATCAGAGCTAATCACATCGTCTCATTCCATTAGAACGACTCATGATGTCACCATCAGAGCTAATCACCTCGTCTTATTCCATTAGAACGACTCATGATGTCACCATTAGAGCTAATCACCTCATCTCATTCCTTTAGAATGACACATGATGTCACCATCAGAGCTAATCACATCGTCTCATTCCATTAGAACGACTCATGATGTCACCATCAGAGCTAATCACCTCGTCTTATTCCATTAGAACGACTCATGATGTCACCTTCAGAGCTAATCACCTCATCTCATTCCATTAGAACGACTCATGATGTCACCATCAGAGCTAATCACCTCTTTTCATTCCATTAGAACGACTCATGATGTCACCTTAAGAGCTAATCACCTCGTCTCATTCCATTAGAATGACTCATGATGTCACCATCAGAGCTAATCACCTCGTCTCATTCCATTAGAACGACTCATGATGTCACCCTCAGAGCTAATCACATCGTCTCATTCCATTAGACCGACGAGACGTCGCCATGGAACGCCAAGTTGCTGCAGACGACGACCGACTCTACCACGATAGAGGCCTCCAAACTTCTCTCGGCCTTCACAGACTATCTCAAGTCCACACATCTCTCCTTTGATCACGCCATGCTCTTGACGTCGTAAGTAAAACCTTGTGCCAGTATTGAAACATATTGTTGGAGAGTTACCTCCTCGCCTCGGGTCTTTGTGGTGGTTGGTTGTTGAGTGCATGTCCCAGTTCTACTGTTTTATACGAGAGGTCTGCTATCATTATTAAAGTGCTTTTCAGAGCTGATAAGCGAACTGTTTTAATGTCTGGTAGTTTCACTGTCTCTATAAAACTGAGACTTTCGGGGGCTAGGGAGGCGGAGGATGGCTAATCTTGGGTTGAAAGTTCAGATCCTAAGAATTTTGTTTTTAAATTGATAGACCATGTTTGATAGTTTATATAACGACGCAGGACTTTTTGGCGCCGCCGTTTTGGCGCTGCCCTTTTTACCTCGACCGTTTTGGCGCAGGATATTTTGGCACCATTTAAAAATAACTTTTTATTTAACTTAACGTTTATAAACGTTCAATAAGGAGAATGCAAAAGACATAATTTAAGAAATGTTCTTCAGCTCACATCGCCAGAACTTCTTGGAATGGTCTGCACTAATCGTATCGAACACATAACAGTATCCTTCATGATTCAACTTTTCTTTACCTCGCTTCGATGTAACATTTTCCATTTTACTGGTTTAACAGAATTATAATATGTGATATAATTATGAAACTCTACTTAACTTATGATTTTAATCTAGAACACTCTTGCGGTTTTATAAATGTGAAGCGCATGCATGATTAGGCAGGAACGGTAATTAATGGCTTAGGCTATCTATGCGTCAAAATGACATGCGCCAAAATGGCTCCGCGGCAAAACGGTTACGCTAAAACGGTGGCACCAAAACGGTTGCGTTAAAACGTCACGTACCGTTTATATAAAGGTTTTATCGCAGAGGATTCTTGAGTTCTCAGCAGTAGTTAGGAATTAAGAGGATCTAAGAATAAGACATGACTTTAAAATCTATTTTTACGCTTTAATGATTTCAGGTATGATATCTATGGAGGTAACGACCAAGGAATACGATTTAATATAACAAAAGGTAATGTGTGTGGTTTCATGGGTGTGTGGTGTCATGGGTGTGTGGTGGCATGGTTGTGTGGTGTCATGGGTGTGTGGTGTATTCAATATAACAAAAGGTAATGTGTGTGGTTTAATGGGTGTGTGGTGTATTCAATATAACAAAAGGTAATGTGTGTGGTTTTCTGGGTGTGTGGTGTATTAAATTTAACAAAAGGTAATGTGTGTGGTTTCATGGGTGTGTGGTGTAGTCAATATAACAAAAGGTAATGTGTGGTTTCATGGGTGTGGTGTATTCAATATAAAAAGGTAATGTGTGTGGTGTCATGGGTGTGTGGTGTATTCAATATAACAAAAGGTAATGTGTGTGGTTTAATGGGTGTGTGGTGTATTCAATATAACAAAAGGTAATGTGTGTGGTTTTCTGGGTGTGTGGTGTATTAAATTTAACAAAAGGTAATGTGTGTGGTTTCATGGGTGTGTGGTGTAGTCAATATAACAAAAGGTAATGTGTGGTTTCATGGGTGTGGTGTATTCAATATAAAAAAGGTAATGTGTGTGGTTTCATGGGTGGGTGGTGTATTCAATATAACAAAAGGTAATGTGTGGTTTCATGGGTGTGGTGTATTCAATATAAAAAAGGTAAAATGTGTGGTTTTATGGGTGTGAGATGTCAATTTTCAAAAACTGTAATAGTCCACTCATGTGTTCGTGACGTGCATTTGTTTGTTTGGGTTTGTGTAGGGATGTTTGTTGAGTTTTTAAAATTTGTTGTTGAGTTTGTGGTTGTCTGTTTGGTTGTGTGTGTGGCAGTTTGCGTGTGTTGCTTTTATTTACAACAAAATAAAAAAGTCAAATGAAATTGAACTAGGTTATGTGGCCGTCATATAGAGATCCTAACCAGACTCGGTACATCAGAACTTGATGGCCAGGGGTGGATTAAGACTGCACGGGGCCCCTGGCTGCAATTCAAACTGGGGCCCTATCCAGCCAGTGTACCTTTAGATAAAATGATTGCTAGCAACTAATATAAGACTGTAACTTGTAACTATTCAGCCAAATAGATTATTTATGAAAAACCAAACACGAAGAAATAACTGTTTGCAGGTATCGAAAAATTGACTGTAAAAGACAATTTAAAAAATAAAAATGCAAATTAAAAAAATTTCCTCACCCCACCGGGGATCGATCCCGCTAACGCTTGCGCCAAAAGCGTATATATATCCGATTAGAGTATTTAGACCACCAGAGCTCGACGAAAATTTGTCAATTTAAGAAATGTTAGTGATATTCTTTAATAATTTCTCTTTGTGAGCCAATCAAATCAGGTTTTTTCGATTACTATTTTAAGACTATCGTATCGGAATAGAGATCAGATTAATAATAATAGATACGATTTTATTAATTTTTTTAGTTTTTCATATTTTCAGCGATTCGTGTAAATATTTGTCCATCTTTATTATAAAATATACTAACTTTTGGGGCCCCTAAATTATCGGGGGCCCCTGGCTTTAGCCCGTTCAGCCCCCCCTAATCCACCATAGTTGATGGCTCATATAGAGATCTTAACCAGACTCGGTACACCAGAACTTGATGGCTCATATAGAGATCTTAACCAGACTGGGTACATCAGAACTTGATGGCTCATATAGAGATCTTAACCAGACTCGGTACACCAGAACTTGATGGCTCATATAGAGATCTTAACCAGACTGGGTACATCAGAACTTGATGGCTCATATAGAGATCTTAACCAGGCTCGGTACACCAGAACTTGATGGCTCATATAGAGATCTTAACCAGACTGGGTACATCAGAACTTGATGGCTCATATAGAGATCTTAACCAGACTGGGTACATCAGAACTTGAGGGCTTATATAGAAATCTTAACCAGACTGGGTACGACAGAACTTGATGGCTCATATAGAGATCTTAACCAGACTGGGTACATCAGAACTTGTTGGCTAATATAGAGATCTTAACCAGGCTCGGTACATCAGAACTTGATGGCTCATATAGAGATCTTAACCAGACTCGGTACATCAGAACTTGATGGTTCATATAGAGATCTTAACCAGACTCGGTACATCAGAACGTGATGGCTCATATAGAGATCTTAACCAGACTCGGTACATCAGAACTTGATGGCTCATATAGAGATTTTAACCAGGCTCGGTACATCAGAACTTGATAGCTCAAATAGAGATCTTAACCAGACTCGGTACATCAGAACTTGATGGCTCATATAGAGATTTTAACCAGGCTCGGTACATCAGAACTTGATGGCTCATATAGAGATCTTAACCAGGCTCGGGACATCAGAACTTGTTGGCTCATATAGAGATCTTAACCAGACTCGGTACAACAGAACTTGATGGCTCATAAAGTGATCTTAACCAGACTCGGTACATCAGAACTTGATGGCTCATTTTAAAATACTAAAGGGAATTTAGCTACTTAAGCATAATTATCAAATGTATTAAAAATTAATAGGCAATTTGATGAAGCTATAGACATCCTATAAAAATTTATAAAATTATAATTGGTTTAAAAAAAAAGCCTTAAAAAAAACCCACTAAAGGGAAAGAGGGGTTTTCAAACTGGTAACACTCTCCCAATCATCAGTTGGTAACATCAAAGGTTCTTTCATGTCCCCGCTTGTCAACCAATGTTCTCTGGAAAAATTGACCCATTTTATGATTGGAGAAATTGGGGTTTGGCAGCATACAAATTCAACATAACCCTGGAGAAAATGCAGAGACAAAAATACTTTAGTTGTTTTAATTATTTTTAAAAAACGCCTTCTACGGTCCTAACATATTGCTATCTTGACTAATGTAAACCAGTGTCGTTTCATTCACATCCGTCTTTTTCTGGTCAGGCTCTAGATTTTGGTTTTCAAAAGTCCTGCCCTCGGGGCAAATGTGGCCAACGTTTAAATTCAACTGCCATATGGCCCCACTTTAATAATTGACTCTTTGTTGCTTTTTTTTCTGTTTAAGGACCACACTTTATTTTTAAGAAAAGTAGAAATTATGTTGTATTGAGTACAAAATACGATGACGTCAAAAGATACCAAATATAGCATTGTTAACAAACATTAACATTGATTACATAACCCTGATGAAGTTATGCACTGTTATATGTTCACATTTGGATGACGCCCGATGGCAGAAATCTATGTCTAATATTTTATTGTTTATTATCTCTCATTCGCAAAGGAAATGAATGCGGCTTCTGCGTACTTACATTTTTTAAGACAGTTTTTACATCACAGTTTTTACACATTTTCGTCTGTAGTTATATTTCAACATGTAAAGAAACTTAGTATATTATTAGTTTCTAAATATGGAATAAGAATAAATCTCGAAAATCGCCATAGTATTTTACAATTTTCACATTATTGAAAAACCCGTAACTCAGTCTTAAAGTATGTAATTTTTTATTTATAATATTCATCCAGCCCCAACATATTTTTACGCCATGGAATACGGCCCTCTTAGCAAAAAGTTAGAAAACCGCAGGAGGCTACAGCTGTGTTAAATTTAAAAAAAATTAGAACAGTCTATTGTGTCAGTCTTACACTTAGAGTCTTGCATATGTTTTATTGTGCCTTACAGATATGCCATACGTTTTAGTTCGTCGGCCTTACATTTCTGTCATCTATTTAAGTTAGTCTGACTCACAGGTCTGGCTTATGTTTTAGTTTGTTTAACTTACTCGTCTGGCATATGTTTTTATTTGTCTGGTTAACAGGTCTGGCATATGTTGGTACAATATGCAGCAGGTCAAACGGAGAGAGCAGTTCGGTCATCGAGGAAAAAGGAGCTTATCAGAGTGAGGGAGTTATTGCCCATGAGTTGGGGCACAGGTTAGTAAATTCTTTTGACTTATACCGTCACTTTTAAAAACATTTACATACGTATTTAGAGAGGGGCCAGAGAAAGGGAGAGAGACAAAGAAAGAAGGGGAGCTGAGACAACCAAGTATTTCCTATGAAAGTCCACACAACTCCACAGTGCCTGAGATGTGAGGCTACCATTTGCCAAGGTCCTTACCTCACCTCTTTCAAAATTTAGCCCATTGGCTGCATTGATTTATTTATAGTTATATATATTTAAAACATTGCCTAACTTCTTTTTAGGAATTGTGTCCTAAAATTACCTGTTTTAAAAGTACACATGGTGGTCCTCTGCTAACCTTTTCTAAGCCAATCACGTTGCCGTGTATAAATAACGACATTTGACCCTCTTCTCGCCAGCCTTGGCTCCTATCACGATGGAGACAAAAACAACTGCCCTTCCAGCAGCAGGTTTCTAATGTCCGACAGCAACTACAATCCCAGCAACGAGACAAAGCTCAACCCGTGGAAGTTCTCAGCGTGCTCGTCTCAAGCCATCCTCAGTAAACTTCAGACCTTGGAGAAAACTACGTGAGTGTCAGATAGATAATCGTCTGTATAAAAGGAGCGTCTGTAACAGATAAGATTGGTTTAAGGAAAATGAACTTCAGAGAACTGACTACGATTTGGGACAACTGAGTAGGTCTTCAAGAGAAATAAGTTTGGGAGAGCTGAGGAATTTCGGGAGAATTGGGTAATTTTGGGAGGATTGAGTGAGTTATGGGTATCTGAGTAAGTTTGGCAGAACTTAGTAGTTTTGTGAGAAATTAGTAATTTTGGGATTAGTGATTAATTTTGGGAGAACTTAGTAAGGTTTGAAGAACTAAGTAAGTTCGGGAGAGCTGAGTGATTTATAGATACTCAAATAATTTTTAAAGACCTGAGTGAGCTTGAGAGAACGTACTAAGTTTTAAATAACTAATTAATTTGGTGAGATCATAGTGAATTTTGGAGGCATGAGTTAGGTTGGTACGTTTGAGAAAATTAAGCTGAGAAAACTGAAAACGTAGTGGCGACAGGGTCAGGGTGAAGTTCAGAACGACTTTTGAGGCAAAAAGAGCTTCGAGTAGGATCGTGTTGGAATTTGAGATGGTAGTTTTTTTTGGCCTTGTGACTTGTGACTGAATATTTGGAGGATTTTAAATGGAAGATTGGGAGGAAAGGTGTGTGTGTGACTATCAAGTAGGATATAATGGGGACTAGATGAAAGATTGAAGGGACATCAGATGTGGCAATTTGGAAAAATATAAGGTCTATGATATTTTTTAATAGAAAAAAATAATAAATTTTCCTTGTGATAATAAAATCTAGTTTATAAGCAGCATTTTTTATAAATAGAGAAAAGTCGCAAGTCTTTTTTTAAAATGAATCCTTAACCAAAACCAGGGTTGTTAATATTGCAATATTGTATTGGTATTGGTAGTATTGCCAATACTTTTTAAGTATTGGGACGATATTGCAATACTTCTTGAAATTTGATATTGGTATTGGTATTGCCAATAATTATTTTTGATATTGGTATTGATTTTTAACCAATACTAAAAGCAATATTCAATAAATTCTCTGCAACATTGGTTGTGAATAAATATTTCTTTGGTGTCGCCATCTTGCGAGTGACATTGCCAAACAATTTTTGAATGAGACTGATCAATGAAATTAATGATAATAGAAATCAAATCATATATGATATCTTTGGCAATGAGCATTGACCAGTGACTTACCAAGGCCTGGCTAAGTGGTAACGGCCAAATAGGTGGCGTTACCCTGTGAACCCTACTAAAATTCATCGTTCATCGTTAGTTTTCCAGATGTGATGCAATCCACTGACTCGGTCTGACTGTTTTTACTATATGATGTTTAACCTTTTATGTATCATTTGCTTTTCTATGACAGTCATTTGCTTCATTCATCCATTCATTCATCCATCCATCCATTCATTCATTCACAATATGTGTACAGTATACATATTAAAAATCTTGTTGCTTAAGGACGTTAAGGTATGCCGACTTATTTAATATGTTGTCAAAGACTTTTGAATGCTTTGAGGAAAACTGATTAAGCAAGTGTTAACTATTGAACAAAATTTGGTTAAAAATACATTGTCTAAATTAGCCAAAAATGTTGTTATCGTTTATCGATGTAAGTGATATAGAGCGATGAATTACGTATTTGCGTTTTATTCGTCGAATGACCCAAATATTGGTATTGGTAAGGCAATAATAAATAAATATTGGTATTGGTATTGCAATACTGGTTTTAAAATTGTATTGGTATTGGTATTGCCAATAGATTTTACAGGCAGTATTGGTATTCGTATTGCCAATAATTTCTTTTAGTATTGTTAACAACCCTGACCAAAACTAAACACTGTAATATTGATATGAGAAATTTGAATACATATTTAGAAAGGGTTGATTTTTAATAGTTTTTAAAAAATCACAATAGGGCAAAAATTACACATTACGAAATCCTTGGTTTTTACTCTGCTGTCACATGTATGAGATAAAAACGACTTAGATGACATGACTTTTGCTTATACCCCATTATCCCATTCAGAGCTCTCCAAGACTGTCTCAATCACAAGTCAGGTTCAGATGTCAATGCCATTGAAGACAAGCTAGCAGACGATCAGTGTAAAATGTTCTATGGAAACACATCTTTTGTTTGCCGGGTAAGTTTATAACTTGGCGCATGAAGAAAACTATTGATTGCTCATTGCTGAGTAACTATAGCTTGGATAATCGGTAGGTTACTGTGCATTGGCTGATAGGTGAGCTAATAGAGATATTTTTGCTAGTTGAACATTTATGTTAAAATAGTTATTGTGTTTCTCAAGTGAAAGTAAAAACCAAGCCATCAAGACCCCCGTTAAATCTACAATCCCGACTTTAATGATGTGGTTCTTTCAGTTTGTAGCATGGAAGTAAACTTACTTTCTTAAATTGTTCCAGGGCTCGAGTCTCCCGCCTTTTTCTGAAGTCTGTTCCGAGTTCTCGTGTAGGGTTCCCGGCCTTAGTTATTGCACAACCATGATTGCTGCCACGGGGACGTGCTGTGGTAAAAACAAGGTCAGTAATAATGTCTCCATGATTTTATATGTGCTATATGTGAGTCATGCGGGTATCAATACGGGTATTGGGGAGGGAAGAGATCAGAGGGTGGGGATGGTTGGGAGGGGAGTTGGGTGGGCAGGGATAGTTGGGAATGGAGGTATCTCTACTCACCCTGTCCTTATAGTTGGGCTGGAGGTATCTCTACTCACCCTGTCCTTATAGTTGGGCTGGAGGTATCTCTACTCACCCTGTCCTTATAGTTGGGCTGGAGGTATCTCTCTATACTCACCCTGTCCTTATAGTTGGGATGGAGGTATCTCTACTCACTCTGCCCTTATAGTTGGACTGGAGGTATCTCTCTCTACTCACCCTGTCCTTATAGTTGGGCTGGAGGTATCTCTCTCTACTCAATCTGTCCTTATAGTTGGGCTGGAGGTATCTCTCTCTCTACTCAATCTGTCCTTATAGTTGGGCTGGAGGTATCTCTACTAAAACTGTCCTTATAGTTGGGCAGGAGGTATCTCTCTATACTCACCCTGTCCTTATAGTTGGGCTGGAGGTATCTCTACTCACCATGTCCTTATAGTTGGGCTGGAGGTATCTCTACTCACTCTGTCCTTATAGTTGAGCTGGAGGTATCTCTCTCTACTCCCCCTGTCCTTATAGTTGGGCTGGAGGTATCTCTCTATACTCACCCTGTCCTTATAGTTTGGTTGGAGGTATCTCTACTCACTCTGTCCTTATAGTTGGGCTGGAGGTATCTCTACTCACCCTGTCCTTATAGTTGGGCTGGAGGTATCTCTCTCTACTGACCCTGTCCTTCTAGTTGGGCTGGAGGTATCTCTACTCACCCTGTCCTTGTAGTTGGGCTGGAGGTATCTCTCTCTACTCACTCTGTCCTTATAGTTGGGCTGGAGGTTTCTCTCTATACTCACCCTGTCCTTAAAGTTGGGCTGGAGGTATCTCTACTAACCCTGTCCTTATAGTTGGGCTGGAGGTATCTCTAATCACCCTGTCCTTATAGTTGGGCTGGAGGTATCTCTCTATACTAACCCTGTCCTTATAGTTGAGCTGGAGGTATCTCTCTATACTTACCCTGTCCTTATAGTAGGGCTGGAGGTATCTCTACTCACCCTGTCCAAATAGTTGGGCTGGAGGTATCTCTCTATACTAACCCTGTCCTTATAGTTGAGCTGGAGGTATCTCTCTATACTAACCCTGTCCTTATAGTTGGGCTGGAGGTATCCCTCTATACTCACCCTTTCCTTATAGTTGGGTTGGAAGTATCTCTCTATACTCACCCTTTCCTTATAGTTGAGCTGGAGGTATCTCTCTCTACTCACCCTGTCCTTATATTTGGGCTGGAGGTATCTCTCTCTACTCACTCTGTCCTTATAGTTGGGCTGGAGGTATCTCTACTCAAACTGTCCTTATAGTTGGGCTGGAGGTATCTCTCTCTACTCACTCTGTCCTTATAGTTGGGCTGGAGGTATCTCTCTATACTCACCCTGTCCTTATAGTTTGGCTGGATGTATCTCTACTCACTCTGTCCTTATAGTTGGGCTGGAGGTATCTCTACTCACCCTGTCCTTATAGTTGGGCTGGAGGTATCTCTCTCTACTGACCCTGTCCTTGTAGTTGGGCTGGAGGTATCTCTCTCTACTCACTCTGTCCTTATAGTTGGGCTGGAGGTTTCTCTCTATACTCACCCTGTCCTTAAAGTTGGGCTGGAGGTATCTCTACTAACCCTGTCCTTATAGTTGGGCTGGAGGTATCTCTAATCACCCTGTCCTTATAGTTGGGCTGGAGGTATCTCTCTATACTAACCCTGTCCTTATAGTTGAGCTGGAGGTATCTCTCTATACTTACCCTGTCCTTATAGTAGGGCTGGAGGTATCTCTACTCACCCTGTCCAAATAGTTGGGCTGGAGGTATCTCTCTATACTAACCCTGTCCTTATAGTTGAGCTGGAGGTATCTCTCTATACTAACCCTGTCCTTATAGTTGGGCTGGAGGTATCCCTCTATACTCACCCTTTCCTTATAGTTGGGTTGGAAGTATCTCTCTATACTCACCCTTTCCTTATAGTTGAGCTGGAGGTATCTCTCTCTACTCACCCTGTCCTTATATTTGGGCTGGAGGTATCTCTCTCTACTCACTCTGTCCTTATAGTTGGGCTGGAGGTATCTCTACTCAAACTGTCCTTATAGTTGGGCTGGAGGTATCTCTCTCTACTCACTCTGTCCTTATAGTTGGGCTGGAGGTATCTCTCTATACTCACCCTGTCCTTATAGTTTGGCTGGATGTATCTCTACTCACTCTGTCCTTATAGTTGGGCTGGAGGTATCTCTACTCACCCTGTCCTTATAGTTGGGCTGGAGGTATCTCTCTCTACTGACCCTGTCCTTCTAGTTGGGCTGGAGGTATCTCTACTCACTCTGTCCTTATAGTTGGGCTGGAGGTATCTCTCTATACTTACCCTGTCCTTATAGTTGAGCTGGAGGTATCTCTCTATACTCACCCTGTCCTTATAGTTGGGATGCAGGTATCTCTATTCACCCTGTCCTTATAGTTGGGCTGGAGGTATCTCTCTCTATTCCCTCTGTCCTTATAGTTGGGCTGGAGGTATCTCTACTCACCCTGTCCTTATAGTTTGGCTGAAGGTATCTCTACTCACTCTGTCCTTCTAGTTGGGCTGGAGGTATCTCTACTCACCCTGTCCTTATAGTTTGGCTGAAGGTATCTCTACTCACTCTGTCCTTCTAGTTGAGCTGGAGGTATCTCTCTCTACTCACCCTGTCCTTATAGTTGGGATGCAGATATCTCTCTCTACTCACCCTGTCCTTATAGTTGGGCTGGAGGTATCTCTACTCACTCTGTCCTTATAGTTGGGCTGGAGGTATCTCTCTCTACTCCCCCTGTCCTTATAGTTGGGCTGGAGGTATCTCTACTCACACTGTCCTCATAGTTGGGCTGGAGGTATCTCTCTCTACTCCCCCTGTCCTTATAGGTTTGCTGGAGGTATCTCTCTATACTCACCCTGTCCTTATAGATGGGCTGGAGGTATCTCTACTCACCCTGTCCTTATAGGTGGGCTGGAGGTATCTCTCTAATTCACTCTGTCCTTATAGTTGGGCTGGAGGTATCTCTACTCACCCTGTCCTTAAAGTTGGGCTGGAGGTATCTCTCTCTACTCACCCTGTCCTTATATTTGGGCTCGAGGTATCTCTACTCACCCTGTCCTCAGAGTTGGGCTGGAGGTATCTCTCTCTACTCACACTGTCCTTATAGTTGGGCTGGAGGTATCTCTATATACTAACCCTGTCCTTATAGTTGAGCTGGAGGTATCTCTCTCTACTAACCCTGTCCTTATAGTTGAGTTGGAGGTATCTCTCTCTGCTCACCCTGTCCTTATAGTTGGGCTGCAGGTATCTCTCTATACTCACCTGTCCTTATAGTTGGGCTGGAGGTATCCCTCTATACTCACCCTGTCCTTATAGTTGGGCTGGAGGTATCTCTCTATACTCACCCTGTCCTTATAGTTGGGCTGGAGGTATCTCTCTCTACTGACCCTGTCCTTATAGTTGGGCTTGAGATAACTCTCTCTACTCACCCTTTCCTTATAGTTGGGCTGCAGTTTTCTCTCTCTACTCACCCTGTCCTTTTAGTTGGGCTGGAGGTATCTCTCTATACTCACCTGTCCTTCTGGTTGGGCTGGAGGTATCCCTCTATACTCACCCTGTCCTTATAGTTGGGCTGGAGGTATCTCTCTCTACTGACCCTCTCCTTATAGTTGGGCTGGAGATATCTCTCTCTACTCACCCTTTCCTTATAGTTGTGCTGCAGGTTTCTCTCTCTACTCACCCTGTCCTTATAGTTGGGCTTGAGGTATCTCTACTAAAACTGTCCTTATAGTTGGGCAGGAGGTATCTCTCTATACTCACCCTGTCCTTATAGTTGGGCTGGAGGTATCTCTACTCACCATGTCCTTATAGTTGGGCTGGAGGTATCTCTACTCACTCTGTCCTTATAGTTGAGCTGGAGGTATCTCTCTCTACCCCCCCCTGTCCTTATAGTTGGGCTGGAGGTATCTCTCTATACTCACCCTGTCCTTATAGTTTGGTTGGAGGTATCTCTACTCACTCTGTCCTTATAGTTGGGCTGGAGGTATCTCTACTCACCCTGTCCTTATAGTTGGGCTGGAGGTATCTCTCTCTACTGACCCTGTCCTTCTAGTTGGGCTGGAGGTATCTCTACTCACCCTGTCCTTGTAGTTGGGCTGGAGGTATCTCTCTCTACTCACTCTGTCCTTATAGTTGGGCTGGAGGTTTCTCTCTATACTCACCCTGTCCTTAAAGTTGGGCTGGAGGTATCTCTACTAACCCTGTCCTTATAGTTGGGCTGGAGGTATCTCTAATCACCCTGTCCTTATAGTTGGGCTGGAGGTATCTCTCTATACTAACCCTGTCCTTATAGTTGAGCTGGAGGTATCTCTCTATACTTACCCTGTCCTTATAGTAGGGCTGGAGGTATCTCTACTCACCCTGTCCAAATAGTTGGGCTGGAGGTATCTCTCTATACTAACCCTGTCCTTATAGTTGAGCTGGAGGTATCTCTCTATACTAACCCTGTCCTTATAGTTGGGCTGGAGGTATCCCTCTATACTCACCCTTTCCTTATAGTTGGGTTGGAAGTATCTCTCTATACTCACCCTTTCCTTATAGTTGAGCTGGAGGTATCTCTCTCTACTCACCCTGTCCTTATATTTGGGCTGGAGGTATCTCTCTCTACTCACTCTGTCCTTATAGTTGGGCTGGAGGTATCTCTACTCAAACTGTCCTTATAGTTGGGCTGGAGGTATCTCTCTCTACTCACTCTGTCCTTATAGTTGGGCTGGAGGTATCTCTCTATACTCACCCTGTCCTTATAGTTTGGCTGGATGTATCTCTACTCACTCTGTCCTTATAGTTGGGCTGGAGGTATCTCTACTCACCCTGTCCTTATAGTTGGGCTGGAGGTATCTCTCTCTACTGACCCTGTCCTTCTAGTTGGGCTGGAGGTATCTCTACTCACTCTGTCCTTATAGTTGGGCTGGAGGTATCTCTCTATACTTACCCTGTCCTTATAGTTGAGCTGGAGGTATCTCTCTATACTCACCCTGTCCTTATAGTTGGGATGCAGGTATCTCTATTCACCCTGTCCTTATAGTTGGGCTGGAGGTATCTCTCTCTATTCCCTCTGTCCTTATAGTTGGGCTGGAGGTATCTCTACTCACCCTGTCCTTATAGTTTGGCTGAAGGTATCTCTACTCACTCTGTCCTTCTAGTTGGGCTGGAGGTATCTCTACTCACCCTGTCCTTATAGTTTGGCTGAAGGTATCTCTACTCACTCTGTCCTTCTAGTTGAGCTGGAGGTATCTCTCTCTACTCACCCTGTCCTTATAGTTGGGATGCAGATATCTCTCTCTACTCACCCTGTCCTTATAGTTGGGCTGGAGGTATCTCTACTCACTCTGTCCTTATAGTTGGGCTGGAGGTATCTCTCTCTACTCCCCCTGTCCTTATAGTTGGGCTGGAGGTATCTCTACTCACACTGTCCTCATAGTTGGGCTGGAGGTATCTCTCTCTACTCCCCCTGTCCTTATAGGTTTGCTGGAGGTATCTCTCTATACTCACCCTGTCCTTATAGATGGGCTGGAGGTATCTCTACTCACCCTGTCCTTATAGGTGGGCTGGAGGTATCTCTCTAATTCACTCTGTCCTTATAGTTGGGCTGGAGGTATCTCTACTCACCCTGTCCTTAAAGTTGGGCTGGAGGTATCTCTCTCTACTCACCCTGTCCTTATATTTGGGCTCGAGGTATCTCTACTCACCCTGTCCTCAGAGTTGGGCTGGAGGTATCTCTCTCTACTCACACTGTCCTTATAGTTGGGCTGGAGGTATCTCTATATACTAACCCTGTCCTTATAGTTGAGCTGGAGGTATCTCTCTCTACTAACCCTGTCCTTATAGTTGAGTTGGAGGTATCTCTCTCTGCTCACCCTGTCCTTATAGTTGGGCTGCAGGTATCTCTCTATACTCACCTGTCCTTATAGTTGGGCTGGAGGTATCCCTCTATACTCACCCTGTCCTTATAGTTGGGCTGGAGGTATCTCTCTATACTCACCCTGTCCTTATAGTTGGGCTGGAGGTATCTCTCTCTACTGACCCTGTCCTTATAGTTGGGCTTGAGATAACTCTCTCTACTCACCCTTTCCTTATAGTTGGGCTGCAGTTTTCTCTCTCTACTCACCCTGTCCTTTTAGTTGGGCTGGAGGTATCTCTCTATACTCACCTGTCCTTCTGGTTGGGCTGGAGGTATCCCTCTATACTCACCCTGTCCTTATAGTTGGGCTGGAGGTATCTCTCTCTACTGACCCTCTCCTTATAGTTGGGCTGGAGATATCTCTCTCTACTCACCCTTTCCTTATAGTTGTGCTGCAGGTTTCTCTCTCTACTCACCCTGTCCTTATAGTTGGGCTGGAGGTATCTCTCTATACTCACCTGTCCTTATAGTTGGGCTGGAGGTATCCCTCTATACTCACCCTGTCCTTATAGTTGGGCTGGAGGTATCTCTCTATACACACCCTGTCCTTATAGTTGGGCTGGAGGTATCTCTCTCTACTGACCCTGTCCTTATAGTTGGTCTTGAGGTATCCCTCTATACTCACCCTGTCCTTATAGTTGGGCTGGAGGTATCTCTGCTCACATTTTCCTTAAATTTGGGCTGGAGTTATCTCTCTATAGTAACCCTGTCCTTACATTTGGGCCGGAGATATCTCTACTCACTCTGTCCTTATAGTTGGGCTGGAGGTATCTTTCTCTACTCACCCTGTCCTTATAGTTGGGCTGGTGGTATCTCTCTATACTCACCCTGTCCTTATAGTTGGGCTGGAGGTATCTCTCTATACTAACCCTTTCCTTATAGTTGAGCTGGAGGTATCTCTCTCTACTCACCCTTTCCTTATAGTTGAGATGGAGTTATCTCTCTCTTCTCACCCTTTCCTCATAGTTGGGCTTGAGGTATCTCTCTCTACTCACCCTGTCCTTACAGTTGGGCTGGAGGTATCTCTCTCTACTCACCCTGTCCTTTTAGTTAAGTTGGATGTATCTCTCTCTACTCACCCTGTCCTTATAGTTGAGCTGGAGGTATCTCTCTCTTCTCACCCTTTCCTTATAGTTGGGCTGGAGGTATCTCTCTATACTCACCCTGTCCTTATAGTTGAGCTGGAGGTATCTCTCTCTACTCACCCTGTCCTGATAGTTGGGCTGGAGGTATCTCTACTCACCCTGTCCTTATAGTTGGGCTGGAGGTATCTCTCTCTACTCACCCTGTCCTTATAGTTGGGCTGGAGGTATCTCTACTCACCCTGTTCTTATAGTTGGGCTGGAGGTATCTCTACTCACCCTGTCTTTATAGTTGGGCTGGAGGTATCTCTACTCACCCTGTCCTTATAGTTGGGCTGGAGGTATCTCTCTCTACTCACCCTGTCCTTATAGTTGGGCTGGAGGTATCTCTACTCACCCTGTCCTTATAGTTGGGCTGGAGGTATCTCTACTCACCCTGTCCTTATAGTTGGGCTGGAGGTATCTCTACTCACCCTGTCCTTATAGGTTGGCTGAAGGTATCTCTCTCTACTCACCCTGTCCTTATATTTGAGCTGGAGGTATCTCTCTCAACTCACCCTCTTCTTATAGTTGGGCTGGAGGTATCCCTCTATACTCACCCTGTCCTTATAGTTTGGCTGAAGGTATCTCTCTATACTCACACTGTCCTTATAGTTGGGCTGGAGGTATCTCTCTCTACTAACCCTGTCCTTATAGTTGAGCTGGAGGTATCTCTCTCTACTCACCCTGTCCTTATAGTTGGGCTACAGGTATCTCTCTCTACTCACCCTGTCCTTATAGTTGGGCTGGAGGTATCTCTACTCACCCTGTCCTTATAGTTATGCTGGAGGTATCTCTCTCTACTCGCCCTGTCCTTATAGTTGGGCTGGAGGTATCTCTACTCACCCTGTCCTCATAGTTGGGCTGGAGGTAGCTCTCTCTACTCATCCTTTCCTTATAGATTTGCTGGAGGTATCTCTCTGTACTCCACTGTCCTTATAGATGGGCTGGAGGTATCTCTACTCACCCTGTCCTTATAGGTGAGCTGGAGGTATCTCTCTATACTAACCCTGTCCTTATAGTTGAGCTGGAGGTATCTCTCTATACTAACCCTGTCCTTATAGTTGGGCTGGAGGTATCCCTCTATACTCACCCTTTCCTTATAGTTGAGCTGGAGGTAGCTATTTCTACTCACCCTGTTCTTAAAGTTGAGCTGGAGGTATCTGTCTCTACTCACCATGTCCTTGCAGTTGGGCTGGAGGTATCTCTCTCTACTCACTCTGTCCTTATAGTTGGGCTGGAGGTATCTCTACACAAACTGTCCTTATAGTTGGGCTGGAGGTATCTCTCTCTACTCACTCTGTCCTTTTAGTTGAGCTGAAGGTATCTCTCTCTACTCACCCTGTCCTTATAGTTGGGATGCAGGTATCTCTCTCTACTCACCCTGTCCTTATAGTTGGGCTGGAGGTATCTCTACTCACTCTGTCCTTATAGTTGGGCTGGAGGTATCTCTCTCTACTCCCCCTGTCCTTATAGATGGGCTGGAGGTATCTCTACTCACCCTGTCCTTATAGGTGGGCTGGAGGTATCTCTCTAATTCACTCTGTCCTTATAGTTGGGCTGGAGGTATCTCTACTCACCCTGTCCTTAAAGTTGGGCTGGAGGTATTTCTCTCTACTCCCCCTGTCCTTATAGTTGGGCTCGAGGTATCTCTACTCACCCTGTCCTCAGAGTCGGGCTGGAGGTATCTCTCTCTACTCACACTGTCCTTATAGTTGGGCTGGAGGTATCTCTCTATACTAACAATGTCGTTATAGTTGAGCTGGAGGTATCTCTCTCTACTAACCCTGTCCTTATAGTTGAGCTGGAGGTATCTCTCTCTGCTCACCCTGTCCTTATAGTTGGGCTGCAGGTATCTCTCTATACTCACCTGTCCTTATAGTTGGGCTGGAGGTATCCCTCTATACTCACCCTGTCCTTATAGTTGGGCTACTTCCGGTTGTTCAAAATGGCGGAACCTAAATTTCTCTGCTGTCATTAAAAGACAAAAACAATCAAGCGCTGGAGAAATATACAACATACAAATGCAAATTAAGGAAATTAAAGTTATCAAGGAACTGATCTTCGAAATGAATTCCCTCTATGCTCGTCTGGTTGTATTTTACTTGGTTTTGTCATTTTGTGGCTGTTAATACAATAACTATTAATCCGGAAGTTGTCTCACAGCTCTCACCAGTGGCTCATAGAAACTGCAACGTGCGCAGTAGCCACACCCCGGGCAACGGCTTCGACTGGCTGGCTAAACCTGGTGAGGGTAGCCGACGGGTCTCAAACCCTCGGTGATCTAGATATGTCTATCTATGCACGTGAAGACTGGATTCGGTGGACAGAGCGGAGGAACCACTAGTTGGTCAACGGTCAAAAAGGCGAATCTCAGCAAAGCGTTGTGGAACGCTAAGGGCATGACAAGACACACAGGACATCATGGCCATCCACTGCACCCGTCTCCATCACCAGCCGTCTCGACTTAGTCCTGCCGCTGGATAAGATGGCCTTGGGCGAGAGAGTGAGATCGACGAACTGCGCAACTCCTTCTCACTTTAATCCAAATCACCGCGCAAGTCACTTTTGTCATCCATCCCATACCAGCGGTCTACAACCCTCGGATGACTAGAGTGGTCCTCGTCGTATCGACGGACGAACGAACAACAATAGTTGGGCTGGAGGTATCTCTCTATACTCACCCTGTCCTTATAGTTGGGCTGGAGGTATCTCTCTCTTCTGACCCTGTCCTTATAGTTGGGCTTGAGATAACTCTCTCTACTCACCCTTTCCATATAGTTGGGCTGCAGTTTTCTCTCTCTACTCACCCTGTCCTTTTAGTTGGGCTGGAGGTATCTCTCTATACTCACCTGTCCTTCTGGTTGGGCTGGAGGTATCCCTCTATACTCACCCTGTCCTTATAGTTGGGCTGGAGGTATCTCTCTCTACTGACCCTCTCCTTATAGTTGGGCTGGAGATATCTCTCTCTACTCACCCTTTCCTTATAGTTGGGCTGCAGGTTTCTCTCTCTACTCACCCTGTCCTTATAGTTGGGCTGGAGGTATCTCTCTATACTCACCTGTCCTTATAGTTGGGCTGGAGGTATCCCTCTATACTCACCCTGTCCTTATAGTTGGGCTGGAGGTATCTCTCTATACACACCCTGTCCTTATAGTTGGGCTGGAGGTATCTCTCTCTACTGACCCTGTCCTTATAGTTGGTCTTGAGGTATCCCTCTATACTCACCCTGTCCTTATAGTTGGGCTGGAGGTATCTCTACTCACATTTTCCTTAAATTTGGGCTGGAGTTATCTCTCTATACTAACCCTGTCCTTACATTTGGGCCGGAGATATCGCTACTCACTCTGTCCTTATAGTTGGGCTGGAGGTATCTTTCTCTACTCATCCTGTCCTTATAGTTGGGCTGGTGGTATCTCTCTATACTCACCCTGTCCTTATAGTTGGGCTGGAGGTATCTCTCTATACTAACCCTTTCCTTATAGTTGAGCTGGAGGTATCTCTCTCTACTCACCCTTTCCTTATAGTTATGCTGGAGGTATCTCTCTCTACTCGCCCTGCCCTTATAGTTGGGTTGGAGGTATCTCTCTCTACACACCCTGTCCTTATAGTTGGGCTGGAGGTATCTCTCTCTACTCACCCTGTCCTTATAGTTGAGTTGGATGTATCTCTCTCTACTCACCCTGTCCTTATAGTTGAGATGGAGTTATCTCTCTCTTCTCACCCTTTCCTCATAGTTGGGCTTGAGGTATCTCTCTCTACTCACCCTGTCCTTACAGTTGGGCTGGAGGTATCTCTCTCTACTCATCCTGTCCTTTTAGTTAAGTTGGATGTATCTCTCTCTACTCACCCTGTCCTTATAGTTGAGCTGGAGGTATCTCTCTCTTCTCACCCTTTCCTTATAGTTGGGCTGGAGGTATCTCTCTATACTCACCCTGTCCTTATAGTTGAGCTGGAGGTATCTCTCTCTACTCACCCTGTCCTGATAGTTGGGCTGGAGGTATCTCTACTCACCCTGTCCTTATAGTTGGGCTGGAGGTATCTCTCTCTACTCACCCTGTCCTTATAGTTGGGCTGGAGGTATCTCTACTCACCCTGTTCTTATAGTTGGGCTGGAGGTATCTCTACTCACCCTGTCTTTATAGTTGGGCTGGAGGTATCTCTACTCACCGTGTCCTTATAGTTGGGCTGGAGGTATCTCTCTCTACTCACCCTGTCCTTATAGTTGGGCTGGAGGTATCTCTACTCACCCTGTCCTTATAGTTGGGCTGGAGGTATCTCTACTCACCCTGTCCTTATAGTTGGGCTGGAGGTATCTCTACTCACCCTGTCCTGATAGTTGGGCTGGAGGTATTTCTACTCACCCTGTCCTTATAGTTGGGCTGGAGGTATCTCTACTCACCCTGTCCTGATAGTTGGGCTGGAGGTATCTCTACTCACCCTGTCCTTATAGTTGGGCTGAAGGTTTCTCTCTCTATTCACTCTGTCCTTAAAGTTGGGCTGGAGGTATCTCTACTCACCCTGTCCTTATATTTGGGCTGGAGGTATCTCTCTATACTCACCCTGTCCTTATAGTTGGGCTGGAGGTATCTCTACTCACCCTGTCCTTATATTTGGGCTGGAGGTATCTCTCTATACTCACCCTTTCCTTATAGTTGAGCTGGAGGTAGCTATTTCTACTCACCCTGTTCTTAAAGTTGAGCTGGAGGTATCTGTCTCTACTCACCATGTCCTTGCAGTTGGGCTGGAGGTATCTCTCTCTACTCACTCTGTCCTTATAGTTGGGCTGGAGGTATCTCTACACAAACTGTCCTTATAGTTGGGCTGGAGGTATCTCTCTCTACTCACTCTGTCCTTTTAGTTGAGCTGAAGGTATCTCTCTCTACTCACCCTGTCCTTATAGTTGGGATGCAGGTATCTCTCTCTACTCACCCTGTCCTTATAGTTGGGCTGGAGGTATCTCTACTCACTCTGTCCTTATAGTTGGGCTGGAGGTATCTCTCTCTACTCCCCCTGTCCTTATAGATGGGCTGGAGGTATCTCTACTCACCCTGTCCTTATAGGTGGGCTGGAGGTATCTCTCTAATTCACTCTGTCCTTATAGTTGGGCTGGAGGTATCTCTACTCACCCTGTCCTTAAAGTTGGGCTGGAGGTATTTCTCTCTACTCCCCCTGTCCTTATAGTTGGGCTCGAGGTATCTCTACTCACCCTGTCCTCAGAGTCGGGCTGGAGGTATCTCTCTCTACTCACACTGTCCTTATAGTTGGGCTGGAGGTATCTCTCTATACTAACAATGTCGTTATAGTTGAGCTGGAGGTATCTCTCTCTACTAACCCTGTCCTTATAGTTGAGCTGGAGGTATCTCTCTCTGCTCACCCTGTCCTTATAGTTGGGCTGCAGGTATCTCTCTATACTCACCTGTCCTTATAGTTGGGCTGGAGGTATCCCTCTATACTCACCCTGTCCTTATAGTTGGGCTACTTCCGGTTGTTCAAAATGGCGGAACCTAAATTTCTCTGCTGTCATTAAAAGACAAAAACAATCAAGCGCTGGAGAAATATACAACATACAAATGCAAATTAAGGAAATTAAAGTTATCAAGGAACTGATCTTCGAAATGAATTCCCTCTATGCTCGTCTGGTTGTATTTTACTTGGTTTTGTCATTTTGTGGCTGTTAATACAATAACTATTAATCCGGAAGTTGTCTCACAGCTCTCACCAGTGGCTCATAGAAACTGCAACGTGCGCAGTAGCCACACCCCGGGCAACGGCTTCGACTGGCTGGCTAAACCTGGTGAGGGTAGCCGACGGGTCTCAAACCCTCGGTGATCTAGATATGTCTATCTATGCACGTGAAGACTGGATTCGGTGGACAGAGCGGAGGAACCACTAGTTGGTCAACGGTCAAAAAGGCGAATCTCAGCAAAGCGTTGTGGAACGCTAAGGGCATGACAAGACACACAGGACATCATGGCCATCCACTGCACCCGTCTCCATCACCAGCCGTCTCGACTTAGTCCTGCCGCTGGATAAGATGGCCTTGGGCGAGAGAGTGAGATCGACGAACTGCGCAACTCCTTCTCACTTTAATCCAAATCACCGCGCAAGTCACTTTTGTCATCCATCCCATACCAGCGGTCTACAACCCTCGGATGACTAGAGTGGTCCTCGTCGTATCGACGGACGAACGAACAACAATAGTTGGGCTGGAGGTATCTCTCTATACTCACCCTGTCCTTATAGTTGGGCTGGAGGTATCTCTCTCTTCTGACCCTGTCCTTATAGTTGGGCTTGAGATAACTCTCTCTACTCACCCTTTCCATATAGTTGGGCTGCAGTTTTCTCTCTCTACTCACCCTGTCCTTTTAGTTGGGCTGGAGGTATCTCTCTATACTCACCTGTCCTTCTGGTTGGGCTGGAGGTATCCCTCTATACTCACCCTGTCCTTATAGTTGGGCTGGAGGTATCTCTCTCTACTGACCCTCTCCTTATAGTTGGGCTGGAGATATCTCTCTCTACTCACCCTTTCCTTATAGTTGGGCTGCAGGTTTCTCTCTCTACTCACCCTGTCCTTATAGTTGGGCTGGAGGTATCTCTCTATACTCACCTGTCCTTATAGTTGGGCTGGAGGTATCCCTCTATACTCACCCTGTCCTTATAGTTGGGCTGGAGGTATCTCTCTATACACACCCTGTCCTTATAGTTGGGCTGGAGGTATCTCTCTCTACTGACCCTGTCCTTATAGTTGGTCTTGAGGTATCCCTCTATACTCACCCTGTCCTTATAGTTGGGCTGGAGGTATCTCTACTCACATTTTCCTTAAATTTGGGCTGGAGTTATCTCTCTATACTAACCCTGTCCTTACATTTGGGCCGGAGATATCTCTACTCACTCTGTCCTTATAGTTGGGCTGGAGGTATCTTTCTCTACTCATCCTGTCCTTATAGTTGGGCTGGTGGTATCTCTCTATACTCACCCTGTCCTTATAGTTGGGCTGGAGGTATCTCTCTATACTAACCCTTTCCTTATAGTTGAGCTGGAGGTATCTCTCTCTACTCACCCTTTCCTTATAGTTATGCTGGAGGTATCTCTCTCTACTCGCCCTGCCCTTATAGTTGGGTTGGAGGTATCTCTCTCTACACACCCTGTCCTTATAGTTGGGCTGGAGGTATCTCTCTCTACTCACCCTGTCCTTATAGTTGAGTTGGATGTATCTCTCTCTACTCACCCTGTCCTTATAGTTGAGATGGAGTTATCTCTCTCTTCTCACCCTTTCCTCATAGTTGGGCTTGAGGTATCTCTCTCTACTCACCCTGTCCTTACAGTTGGGCTGGAGGTATCTCTCTCTACTCATCCTGTCCTTTTAGTTAAGTTGGATGTATCTCTCTCTACTCACCCTGTCCTTATAGTTGAGCTGGAGGTATCTCTCTCTCTTCTCACCCTTTCCTTATAGTTGGGCTGGAGGTATCTCTCTATACTCACCCTGTCCTTATAGTTGAGCTGGAGGTATCTCTCTCTACTCACCCTGTCCTGATAGTTGGGCTGGAGGTATCTCTACTCACCCTGTCCTTATAGTTGGGCTGGAGGTATCTCTCTCTACTCACCCTGTCCTTATAGTTGGGCTGGAGGTATCTCTACTCACCCTGTTCTTATAGTTGGGCTGGAGGTATCTCTACTCACCCTGTCTTTATAGTTGGGCTGGAGGTATCTCTACTCACCGTGTCCTTATAGTTGGGCTGGAGGTATCTCTCTCTACTCACCCTGTCCTTATAGTTGGGCTGGAGGTATCTCTACTCACCCTGTCCTTATAGTTGGGCTGGAGGTATCTCTACTCACCCTGTCCTTATAGTTGGGCTGGAGGTATCTCTACTCACCCTGTCCTGATAGTTGGGCTGGAGGTATTTCTACTCACCCTGTCCTTATAGTTGGGCTGGAGGTATCTCTACTCACCCTGTCCTGATAGTTGGGCTGGAGGTATCTCTACTCACCCTGTCCTTATAGTTGGGCTGAAGGTTTCTCTCTCTATTCACTCTGTCCTTAAAGTTGGGCTGGAGGTATCTCTACTCACCCTGTCCTTATATTTGGGCTGGAGGTATCTCTCTATACTCACCCTGTCCTTATAGTTGGGCTGGAGGTATCTCTCTATACTCACCCTGTCCTTATAGTTGGGCTGGAGGTATATCGACTCACTCTGTCCTTATAGTTGGGCTGGAGGTATCTCTACTCACCCTGTCCTTATAGTTGGGCTGGAGGTATCTCTCTATACTCACACTGTCCTTATAGTTGGGCTGGAGGTATCTCTCTCTAATCACGCTGTCCTTCTAGTTGGGCTGGAGGTATCTCTACTCACCCTGTCCTTATAGTTGGGCTGGAGGTATCTCTACTCACCCTGTCCTTATAGTTGGGATGGAGGTATCTCTACTCACCCTGTCCTTATAGTTGGGCTGGAGGTATCTCTACTCACCCTGTTCTTATTCTCATTGTCCTCATTGGATAGGCCCACTTTTATTTTCATACAAGTTTTTTGTTATTTTATTCATTTTTAATTTCTACCTAAATCATTTTGAATGAAATATTTGATTCATATGTTTTTGTTCGCAAAAAACGTGATTCAGCAGGGTTTGAATCATAAGAAGAACAAATTTGATAGCAAGAATGACTGGAGAAGGAAATGACTGAAAATATTTCTCGACAAATTTGACGGACTTACTCTGAATTATGTTAAATTTTTTAAGAACAGCATGAGACATTCATCTCTTTCCTACTCTCTTTTAGAAATGTATCCAAGGGTCATGTGGAGCAACTACAACAAGCCAGTGTAGTAATATAGATGGTAAGTCATTCAACATTCTTGAGTGTATTATAGATGGTAAGTCATTCAACGTTCTTGAGTTTATTATAGAGGGTAAGTCATTCAACATTCTTGAGTGTATTATAGATGGTAAGTCATTCAACATTATTGAGTGTATTATAGATGGTAAGTCATTCTACATTCTTGATTGTATTATAGATGGTAAGTCATTCAACATTCTTGAGTGTATTATAGAGGGTAAGTCATTCAACATTATTGAGTGTATTATAGATGGTAAGTCATTCAACATTCTTGAGTGTATTATAGATGGTAAGTCATTCAACATTCTTGAGTTTATTATAGAGGGTAAGTCATTCAACATTCTTGAGTGTATTATAGATGGTAAATCATTCAACATTATTGAGTGTATTATAGATGGTAAGTCATTCTACATTCTTGATTGTATTATAGATGGTAAGTCATTCAACATTCTTGAGTGTATTATAGAGGGTAAGTCATTCAACATTATTGAGTGTATTATAGATGGTAAGTCATTCTACATTCTTGATTGTATTATAGATGGTAAGTCATTCAACATTCTTGAGTGTATTATAGAGGGTAAGTCATTCAACATTCTTGAGTGTATTATAGAGGGTAAGTCATTCAACATTATTGAGTGTATTATAGAGGGTAAGTCATTCAACATTCTTGAGTGTATTATAGAGGGTAAGTCATTCAACATTCTTGAGTGTATTATAGATGGTAAGTCATTCAACATTCTTGAGTGTATTATAGAGGGTAAGTCATTCAACATTCTTGAGAGTATTATAGAGGGTAAGTCATTCAACATTCTTGAGTGTATTATAGAGGGTAAGTCATTCAACATTCTTGAGAGTATTATAGAGGGTAAGTCTTTTTACAATCTTGATTGTATTACAGAGGGTAACTTACTCTACGTTTTGAGTGTATTTTAGAGGGTAAATTACTCTACGTTTTGAGTTTATTATAGAGGGTAAATTACTCAACGTTTGAGTGTATTATAGAGGGTAAGTCATTTTAAGTTCTTGAGCTTATTATAGAGGGTAAGCTATTCTAGGTTCTTCAGGGTATTGCATAGATCATAGTTCATTGTATGCTAGCGATTGCTTTATATATATATATGTTACAGGCAAAATGTGAAATTCAGGCATTCTATAGAATGCCTAGGCAATGTATAGAATGCCTGATGGTTTCAGGCAAAGTATGAAATGATTGCTATTTCATGCATTGCCTAGGCATTCTATAAAATGCCGATTTGTCGTCCGGCAAAGTATGTAATTGGCCTACCCCCGTCATTTTTACAGCCACAGATGTTGACGGTGGTGCTTTGATCATTGTTTGATGCTGGCGATCGAAGCCTGTGAGTGTTGAAAGTTATTGTAAGACAGCGCTTAGCCGGTACGAGATTCCACTACCAAATCAAAGACAATATCGCCAAAATTCTTCTCACGACGTCAGTTTATATCATCCGGCTGAGATTCCACAGAAGTTCTCCCATAACGTTTCCCTTTGGATTTCTGTGTGACCACGTCGGAAGAGAATGTAGTGTTAGTGCAAGAATCACGCCAGGTTGACCTGCCAGGACGGTTCTACGATGAGTTTTCTATAATAAAAGCCAATTATACTAAAAACTACATTTTAAAACCGAAACTGTTGCCAAAAGTTGGTGGACGATGTGAAAAGGGCTAAGACCACCATTAAGCAAGAACCACGGGACTATTGGCTGGTGAAACACTATGATGTCATGATGGTGGAAAATAAGAGTAAGTTGATCTACCCTGTTAAAGAGGGCGTGAGTGCCATTCTGTTTTACGTCGCGGACCCCAAGATATTTGACATACTTCATAAAGCCCGTTTGGCCATTGGTTATGGAGGACGGTAGAGAATGTTGAAATAACTGTCACCCAAATACAAGAATGCTACCTGTTATGACATTGAACTGTGTATTAACCTTCATGAACCTTGCCAGAAAAAACAAAAAGGCGTCAAAAAGTCATTGTGGTCAAACCAATGGCTTTTTCTGAATTCAACTCTCGTTGTCAGGTCGATCTCATCGACTTTCAATCACATCCTGATGGACAATACAAGTTTATAATGATGTATCAAGATCATCCCACCAAGTTCGTAGTTCTCAGGGCCCTGAAGAAAAAGAGGGCACAAGAAGTAGCTTGCCAGCTCGTAGACATGTTTACGTTGCCTGTAGCTCCAATGATTCTACAGTTTAAAAAAACGGCAGGGAATTTGCAAACAATGTGGTAAGAAGGCTAAAGGAATACTGGCCAACCTTGAAGATCGTTCATTTTAAACCGCGCCACGTCCAAAGCCAGGGGAGCGTCGAAAGAGCTAACCCGGACATCGAAAATATGCTGTGTGCCAGTGTGCCTTGATGCAAGATGAAATAACTGGCCACTGGAATGAGGGGTTACGGTTCGTCCAACTCAAGAAGAACAGAGCTTTTCATTCTGGGATTAAAATATCACCATACGAAGCTCTCTTTGGCTGCAGAGCTAAAGTAGGCCTCACAACGTCCCTACCTGACGATGATTTACAAGATGTGGAAACAGAGGAAGTACTCACAAAAATACTACAGAGCGTACATCATGTGCTTCATTTTGAATTACTGTCACTTAAAAATACGTAATTATCAATAAAGTCTTTTGTTGGGCTCTTTTTACACTTTGCCTAAACTAAATCCGGCATTCTATAGAATGCCTAGGCAAAGTATGCAAAAGTTTTACAAATTTCATACTTTGCCTAAAGCCATACATTGCCTAGGCATTCTATAGAATGCCTGATTTCACACATTGCCTGTAACATATACAGTAGTTAAGCTAAAAGTAACAATATATTATAATACTTTTAAAACATAAAGACATGTCTATGTTTGTCTATACCCTGGCAGTGTTGACATTATGAGTAATTGTGGCCTTGACATAAAGACCTGTCAACGTTTGTCTATAGTCTGGCAGGGATGACTAGTTTCCAATATTAGGAACTGTGCCGTTGACTAGCATTCTGTATTGTTTGATAAGAAATAGAGGTTTAAATTAGTTTAGTCTCACTCACCCTCTTTGTTCGGTCTATTTGATCCAATTACGAGGCAGTTCAACTATATGATCAAAATATTTACTGGCATTTAACTGTGTACTTTACATTGTCTTTGAATTAACACTTTCTGTCTTTGACTGTGCACTTTATTATGGGCCCTATTTTAAAGGCATGTACAATATTGACAGACGTGCTATTAGATTTTAAAAGTTCAGTTTGCTATGACAGTCCCGATAATTATGTTTGTGTGCTTGTTGTGCAGAGGTGTGTCCACTGGGGGACCAGCCGGGGGTTGTAAAGAACAACATGACGTGCTCGCAGCTCAGCCCAACGGAGTGCTATTTGGAGGACATACAGATCAGGTGTTGCGACACCTGTAGGAAGGTTAAAGGAAAGTTCAACGACAGCACAGGTAAACATTTGCGAGGTCCGTTGAGAATAAGGAAATCAAAAAGAAAAATGACTCTTCAAGTGTTGGACGATTCTCTTCATATAACATACGCATGCACACGAAATCTGTTATTCTTTTAACTGCCATATTTTCATTAAATTCTATTTACATATTTGTTTTTTCAATCTCCATTTTCACAATTTTTTTACCTGACCAAAGTATTATTTTCCGCCACTGTTACCAAATCTCTCCTTTACCCTTTGGTCTATGAATTCCTTCAGCGTGTCCTTACGGAGATAAGCGCTACAACTGTACCACATCGCTGTGCGGGTCTACCACATCGGACAACATCGACTACAACTTTTACTGCTGTAGCACCTGTCCTCCCGGTACAGTTACACCCCCATGTTTCAACAAGACTGCAGGTAAATAAATACCCCAGTGTCTTGTTTCTCAACTTTCTCATACAGAATCAATAGATGAGGTTTTCTTTTGTGGTTCAAATGTCTTGATTTAAGAGAAAATTTCAATCTATATTAGTTCACATTTCTGTATATCAGAGAAGAAAGCTAATGCTATTATAGCGCATATAACACGATACCAGAGAACACGTTGGGGTACGGTGATCGAGCGGCAATGGGGCTTGGCTGGCGGACTGAGTGTCGCGGGTTCGAGTCTCTATGACGGCATGGAAAAAGCAAATTGGAACAATAAGGATAAGAGTTTAGATCGTGGGCCCTAAATAAAAAAAAATATAAGAAGACCGTAGACTTTATGTAGTAGAGAGACCGTAGTCTTTACGTAGTAGAGAGACCGTAGTTTATATGTATTAGAGAGACTGTAGTCTATATGTAATAGAGAGACCGTAGTTTATATGTAGTAGAGAGACCGTAGTTTATTTGTAGTAGAGAGACCGTAGTTTATATGTAGTAGAGAGACCGTAGTTTATTTGTAGTAGAGAGACCGTAGTCTTTATGTAGTAGAGAGACCGTTGTTTATATGTAGTAGAGAGACCGTAGTCTTTATGTAGTAGAGAGACCGTAGTTTATATGTAGTAGAGAGACCGTAGTTTATTTGTAGTAGAGAGACCGTAGTTTATATGTAGTAGATAGACCGTAGTTTATATGTAGTAGAGAGACCGTTGTTTATATGTAGTAGAGAGACCGTAGTCTTTATGTAGTAGAGAGACCGTAGTCTTTATGTAGTAGAGAGACCGTAGTCTTTATGTAGTAGAGAGACCGTAGTTTATATGTAGTAGAGAGACCGTAGTCTTTATGTAGTAGAGAGACCGTAGTTTATATGTAGTAGAGAGACCGTAGTTTATATATATGTAGTAGAGAGACCGTAGTTTATATGTAGTAGAGAGACCGTAGTTTATTTGTAGTCGAGAGACAGTAGTTTATATGTAGTAGAGAGATCGTAGTCTTTATGTAGTAGAGAGACCGTTGTTTATATGTAGTAGAGTGACCGTAGTTTATTTGTAGTAGAGAGATCGTAGTTTATATGTAGTAGAGAGACCGTTGTCTTTATGTAGTAGAGAGACCGTAGTTTATTTGTAGTAGAGAGATCGTTGTTTATATGTAGTAGAGAGACCGTAGTTTATATGTAGTAGAGAGATCGTTGTTTATATGTAGTATAGAGACCGTAGTTTATATGTAGTTGAGAGATCGTTGTTTATATGTAGTAGATAGATCGTAGTTTATATGTAGAGAGAGACCGTTGTTTATATGTAGTAGAGTGACCGTAGTTTATTTGTAGTAGAGAGATCGTAGTTTATATGTAGTAGAGAGATCGTAGTCTTTATGTAGTAGAGAGACCGTTGTTTATATGTAGTAGAGTGACCGTAGTTTATTTGTAGTAGAGAGATCGTAGTTTATATGTAGTAGAGAGACCGTTGTTTATATGTAGTAGAGAGACCGTTGTTTATATGTAGTAGAGAGACCGTAGTTTATATGTAGTAGAGAGACCGTTGTCTTTATGTAGTAGAGAGACCGTAGTTTATTTGTAGTAGAGAGATCGTTGTTTATATGTAGTAGAGAGACCGTAGTTTATATGTAGTAGAGAGATCGTTGTTTATATGTAGTAGAGAGACCGTAGTTTATATGTAGTAGAGAGATCGTTGTTTATATGTAGTAGAGAGACCGTAGTTTATATGTAGTAGAGAGACCGTAGTTTATATGTAGTAGAGAGATCGTTGTTTATATGTAGTAGAGAGACCGTAGTTTATATGTAGAGAGAGATCGTTGTTTATATGTAGTAGAGTGACCGTAGTTTATTTGTAGTAGAGAGATCGTAGTTTATATGTAGTAGAGAGACCGTAGTTTATATGTAGTAGAGAGAATTATGTAGTTCTATTGTAGTTCACATTACTGAATATCGGAAAAAATTAAATTCTATTTTAGTTCATATATCTGGATATGAGACAAAAAGTAAATTTATTTTAGCTCACTTGTTACGAGGTCATAAATATGTTGTTTTAACTTTGATGAGTTGCGGTTTCTTGCATGCAATACACACATGCCAATAAATAATTGGATTCTGTATTTCATTTTTAAAAATATATAATGGGATTTTTCATTAGATTTTGTCATAATTTTTTTTAAAAAATATGATTAAAAAATTACATTAGGCTAATTTGGGTTCTGCCAAGCCTCTCCACTTTATTTTGATGACAAAGAGATGTCATGCCAAAATGACAATATCCATTTTTCTCTGTTCAAGTCAATGTCTGCGGCACCTGTGAACAGACGTTGAATGAGAAATCAAACGGCTTATGTTACAACAAATCGATTCATGCCAACTATTGCACAAACGAGTGCGAGGCCCGCAGGAACAAGGAATCCAGCGGTAAGTACAGTACCAGTGGGTCCATGATTCAGTGATTGGCAGCTATGTACCAGTGGGTCCATGATTCAGTGATTGACAGCTATGTACCAGTGGGTCCATGATTCAGTGATTGGCAGCTATGTACCAGTGGCTCCATGATTCAGTGATTGGCAGCTATGTACCAGTGGGTCCATGATTCAGTGATTGGCAGATATGTACCAGTGGGTCCATGATTCAGTGATTGGCAGATATGTACCAGTGGGTCCATGATTCAGTGATTGGCAAATATGTACCAGTGGGTCCATGATTCAGTGATTGGCAGCTATGTACCAGTGGGTCCATGATTCAGTGATTGGCAGCTATGTACCAGTGGGTCCATGATTCAGTGATTAGCAGCTATGTACTAGTGGGTCCATGATTCAGTGATTGGCAGCTATGTACTAGTGGGTCCATGAGTCATTGTTTGGCAGCTATGTACTAGTGGGTCCATGATTCATTGTTTGGCAGCTATGTACTAGTGGGTCGATCAGTCATTGTTTGGCAGCTTATTTCTAGTGGGTCCATTAATCATTGTTTGCCAGCTATGTACTAGTGGGTCCATGAGTCATTGTTTGCCAACTATGTACTAGTGGGTCCATGAGTATTTGTTTACCAGCTATGTACTAGTGGGTCCATGAGTCATTGTTTGCCAGCTATGTACTAGTGGGTCCATGAGTCATTGTTTGCCAGCTATGTACTAGTGGGTCCATGAGTCATTGTTTGGCAGCTATGTACTAGTGGGTCCATGAGTCATTGTTTGGCAGCTATGTACTAGTGGGTCAATGAGTCATTTTTGGCAGCTATGTACTAGTGGGTCCATGAGTCATTGTTTGCCAGCTATGTACTAGTGGGTCCATGAGTCATTGTTTGGCAGCTATGTACTAGTGGGTCCATAAGTCATTGTTTGGCAGCTATGTACTAGTGGGTCCATGAGTCATTGTTTGCCAGCTATGTACTAGTGGGTCCATGAGTCATTGTTTGGCAGCTATGTACCAGTGGGTCCATGAGTCATTGTTTGGCAGCTATGTACTAGTGGGTCCATGATTCAGTGATTGGCAGCTATGTACTAGTGGGTCCATGAGTCATTGTTTGGCAGCTATGTACTAGTGGGTCCATGATTCATTGTTTGGCAGCTATGTACTAGTGGGTCGATCAGTCATTGTTTGGCAGCTTATTTCTAGTGGGTCCATTAATCATTGTTTGCCAGCTATGTACTAGTGGGTCCATGAGTCATTGTTTGCCAACTATGTACTAGTGGGTCCATGAGTATTTGTTTGCCAGCTATGTACTAGTGGGTCCATGAGTCATTGTTTGCCAGCTATGTACTAGTGGGTCCATGAGTCATTCTTTGGCAGCTATGTACTAGTGGGTCCATTAGTCATTGTTTGGCAGCTATGTACTAGTGGGTCCATGAGTCATTGTTTGGCAGCTATGTACTAGTGGGTCCATGAGTCATTGTTTGCCAGCTATGTACTAGTGGGTCCATGAGTCATTCTTTGGCAGCTATGTACTAGTGGGTCCATGAGTCATTGTTTGGCAGCTATGTACTAGTGGGTCCATGAGTCATTGTTTGCCAGCTATGTACTAGTGGGTCCATGAGTCATTCTTTGGCAGCTATGTACTAGTGGGTCCATGAGTCATTCTTTGGCAGCTATGTACTAGTGGGTCCAAATGTAGTTTCTTCTTATATTAAAACAGATTCATCACTAATACTCGGATTTACTGCGTAGGTAGAAGCATGAAACCTTGGGAAATTGTCAAGTAGCCTCTTTGGACGACAAATGGCGAAAAAGAATTTTAAAATTCACCTTCATGGGGGCCGGGGGCCCAAAATCGTTTTTTCCCCTTCTATGGGCTATATAAACATTTGAAAATCACTAATTCTCCTATTTCCCGAGTAGGTAGAAGCATGAAACTTTGGGAAGTTGTTGAGTACACTTCCGCGATGGTAACAGGCGAAAAAATATTTAAATTTTCACTTACTGGGGCCCAAATGTAGTTTTTTTCTTATATGAGCTATATAAAAACTGAAAATCTCTAATTCTCCTATTTCCTGTGTATGAAGACGCATGAAAGTTTGAGTAGTTGTTAAGTAACATTCTACGATGGTAACAGGTTAAAAAATTATATAAATTATCACTTACTGGGGGCCGGAGGCCCAAATGTATTTTTTTTTCTTATATAAAAAACTGACTCATCACTAATTCTCCAATGTCTCGTGTTGGTAGCAGCATGAAACTTTGGAGAGTTGTTAAGTACACTTCCGCAATGGTAACAATCAAAACAAATGTAAAATTATCATTCACTAGGGGGCAGGGGGCCAAAATGTAGTTTTTTCTGATATGAGCTATATAAAACAGACTCATCATTAAATATATAACTTCCCGTGTAGGTAGGAGCATGAAACTTTGGGAAGTTGTTGAGTACCCTCCCGCAATGGTAGCAGACAAAAAAAATTAAATTATCAGCTCGATAGGATCGCGGGAAGTGTGTCATTTTTTACTTTTCGCTTTTGTTTTTCTGCGGGACTAGGACAGACAGACAGACAAGACGGTGAAGTGTATTATATCCATCATGATCCAGATTGAAATCAATTGGTGTTTTGAATTAGTGTTTCGCGGATTCTCAACGTAACTGAAATACTTATTTCCGCGGCAAAGCGGGGTTATTTTGCTAGTGTTTAAATAAATTAATTACAAATTTTGTTTTCAATCTTAATGTACGCGCTTGCGCCACTGTTTACAAAAGAATGACCGAATTAGCTTGTAGTTTTTAAAAAAATATTAACGTGGGGCGGGTGCTTATGAGGTTTAACATATGCAGATCACTCATTCTCTCACTTATAGATCTCTCTTTTGGCTTCTAAATTATACATCTTTAACATTTATACCAAACACCCGCCCCACGTTTTTAGTCATATTAAATTGAAGTACTTGAACTTATAAGTTTTAAATTATTTTCTTCTTTTTAGTCTACTTATAAAAACGTAGTTTTTAAAAATCCTTTTTTACCTCTATATATTTTACGAAACACCTCATCAGCACCCGCCGCCCAACGTTAATACCACGACAATTAGGTCACTGGGTGAACTCGGCACGTGAAATCAAACAACGGCAGTCGGATACAGATGGGTATTTAGAGATAAACTAAAAAATGCATTAATTTAATTACGGTATATTTGATCGATCTGAAATTTTGATACAATCTATTGTCATCCAAGATCTATATGTGGTAAAAATAAACATTTTAGCTCTCTAGGACCATCAGAAGTGGTTTAATTTTACGTTGGAAAATTTGAAAATTGTGGACAGACAGACACAAAAGCAATTTAATAAGAACGTGGTAAAAAGGTGGTAAATTAAACAACCCATAAAAACAAAGTTTTTGACTATAAATCTCTTATATATGAGACATAACTAAAAGTATTGATTATGTTCAAACGTAACAAATATTTACAAACTGAAACTGACTGAACTCCCCCTTGCTGTAAAACATGGGATGTGGTCATCGATAGCTGGAGTGAACTCCAGTGGCACGTGGATGTCAACAATAGCAGACGGATACAAGGTAAATGCATAAAATAAAAACAGGGTATTAGTAGGCCTGACAGGACGTAACACAACAGCGAACGTTTCGGCAAAGAGCCTTCTTCAACGGACAAATAGTACACAAATGAAACGAATAAAACGAAATAATAGAAAAAAACACTTAGCTGCGGTGAAATCCAAGTAGTCCAGTAAAGATAAAGCAAGGAGAGAAAAGTAAGAGCTTAAATAGGAAAGGAAAGGGTGGGTGTGGCCAATCAATCAGCTTGTCAGTGCGAACACAACGTTGATCCCATGTGGTGTAAGAGTCCCATATTCATGGATTAGTCTATTCTCCAGACTGACCCGGCCGGGTGTGTTTGTACAAGAAACCAAGGCGGTGACAGACATGTCATCGACGCCCATGTGGTCCCGTCCATTGAAGTGTCGGGAGACAGGACACTGTTTGTCTTGTTTAATGGCCCGTACATGTTCCGCGATACGGCAAGAGAGTAACCTCCCCGTTTCACCAATGTACTTCAAAGGACAGCGCTTACACACAATGGTGTAGACCACATTGCGGCTAGTACAAAGATAGCCATTCCTAATCTTGAATGTCCCCTTAGGGAAGACAATCTGGTCCGTCTGGGTAACAAAGGGACATGTCTTGCAGCGATTACGACCACATGGCTTAGTGCCCAGATGGGAGGACGGAATAAGCAGACGGCTACGAACCAATAGGTCTCGCAGATTTTTGTCCCTCCTGAATACAATGAGGGGTGGGGTGGAAAATATGTTGTTTGTCTCAGGGTCCGCGAGGAGGATGGTGCGATTTTTCACAAATATTTCCTTTGCTCTGATGTTGTGGGGATGGTATGTGAGCACCAATTTGCTCCTTTCATTACTATCACTGGAGCGTGATACAAAGGCGTCGGCACGAGTGAAGTTTTTAACTCGCTGAAGTGCAGATTGAAGTATAGCTTCAGGGTAAGACCTTTGTCTAAAAAACTCCACCATTTCCAACGCCTTTTCCAAAAAGTCCTCATTAGATTGACACAGCCTACGGAGGCGAAGGAGTTGTGAAAATGGAATAGAATCCTTACAGGATTTGGGATGAGACGAGGGATAGAGTAGGTAAGAGTGACTGTCCGTAGGTTTGAAGTAGGCCGAAGTGAGGAGGTGGTTCTTCTGGAGAGTTACAGTAATGTCCAGGAAATTAACCGATAGTTCGGAAATCGTGTGAGTGAACTTAATGGAGGGGTGAAAAGAATCAACAAAGCTGATGAACGTGTCAAGTTCACTCCTCTCCATATGAGTGACCCCAATGCCGTCATCAATGTATCTTTTATAAAATTCGGGGAGGCGACCAGTGTATTCTTGTTCCACTCTGTGCTCGAAATGGCCCATGAACAAGCATGCATAGCTGGGTCCCATTTTAGTCCCCATGGCGACCCCACTGATTTGGTCAAAGAACTGGCCATTGAACTCAAACGAGTTGAGGGTTAAGACCAATTCCGCCAAGCGTAGTAAGGCATGTGTAGGTATATTGGGGTGAGGTTGTCTGTCCAAAAAGTATTGTACAGCCAGAAGGCCATCGTTGTGGGGAATGGATGTATAGAGGGAACATACATCAAGGAGGAACAGATAGTTCTTTACGTTTGGATTGATGCTCAGAGAGTCGAATGTCCGTAAGGCATGGTTGGTGTCCTTAATGTACGTAGGGAGGGATGCCACTATCGGTTGGAAGACACTATCCAAGAATTCAGAAATGTGTTCTGTTGGACAAGAACATGCAGAGACAATAGGTCTACCAGGGTTACCATCCTTGTGAATTTTAGGAAGGAGATAAAAGGATGGCTTGCCCAGGTCACTGTCAAAAATGTGCATCCTGGACGCTGATTGAGGTAGAGCGCATTCTGTTATCAACTCATCGATGGTCTTTTTAACCACCGTGTTGTTTTTCATGATGGGATCTGTGGCTCTCTGTTGGTAGAACTGGGTGTCCTCCAGTTGTCTCTGAGCTTCCTTAATATACAACTCCTTATCCCATACAACTACGGCCCCGCCTTTGTCGGCCGGTTTGATGACAATGTCTTTACGGCTGCGCAATAAAGACAAGGCTTTCGACTCAACTTTAGAAAGGTTGGATTTACGGAGTCGAGGAAACAAAAGGTTTTTAATATCATTCTCTGTGCTTTTGATATATAAGTCCAGAGCCTTGGATTGACCAGGCGGTGGTGTCCAAGTAGATTTCCTTTGTTTTTTGAATGGGAATAACTCATCATCGGGAAGCGTGTTGTTTTTCCCGGCAAAATGGAACTGAAGTCTGAGAGCGCGGAAAAAACGTTGAGAATCGCTCTGTAGTTGAAAACGGTCGCAAGAAGGTGTAAGAGGAATGAATTTAAGACCCTTAGATAGAAGGGATCTTTCATTCTCTGAGAGTGGTAAATCTGGGGGTATGCAAATTACTAAATTCTTGTTGGTGGTGGTCTGTTGAGGTATAACTTGAGGAGGTTTAAGTTTACCAAGCTTCTTCTTTTTGTTAGTTGATAGAAACAGATATAAATCCCGGTTGAGTTGGTGGATAATGACTCTAATGAAGTTAAGTGCCAAGTGGTTATCACTTAACTTGGATCTCATACGGTCTTCAAGTCTGTATATCTGGGTGCTGAGATAAGCGATATACCGTTTGTGAGAGTGTACGAGAAGACGCATGCGTTGAAAAGCAACTTTTCTCTCAAGTGATAAAAGTTGAGATTTATCCTTAGAATTAAATGAAGCAGATGCCGGGTTAAAATTGCTGTTAAAGCCTTTGGGTATTAATTGGAGGCGAATGCAATTATTAAGAAAGGAGGGTTAGCAGCGTTGCAAAAGTTGAGAAACACTAAGCTTATGGTAGATGGTCTACTGCTATTCACCACTGATATTTATTATCAGACAGTGGTTTTGTCTTTTGATAAGTCAATATATATTTCTTTATAGTGTATGTGTGTGTGTGTTGGGGGGGGTAGAAGATTTGATGAGTTGGTGCATATCTGTATTTGTTTGTTTTTGGTTTCACGAAGAATTCGACACGAACGAAAAAAGTCCTTAATGATCAAAAATGGGCGTCCTAGTCAGTGGCGTAGAGCAGTGCTTCTCAAACTTTTTAGTATGGCGGACCGGCAGGAATTTTTTAATTGCACCGGTCCGCGGACCACCACTTTGAGAAGCACTGGCGTAGAGTATTTGCCGCCCGGGGCAGAACCTAGGTTTATCCCAAACCCACCGGAAAAATATGTTGAAGCTATAAAAAAAATTTTTATTAGAAATTAATAATGACACTATACAGTTTTATGTTAGAAATAACGAGAAGAGCTTTCATTTCTTGGTTAAATTGAAGTTTTCTGTTTTGCCTCATTGCACAATCTTAGATGTAATAATATTGTCAGCTATGCCATGCTTAATATCCAAAACAGCATTGTTGATCGTAATTAACTTTTCATTTACTTAATTTTAGAGTATTTTACTAACATTCGCAGTATTCAATAGGATAGTTGTAAGGAATATTCAATATGAAACTACTATTATATTAGGCAGGGTAACTTCGATCCTAAGAATCTAAGAAAATTGGATAGATCTACTGGGCTTGATTTCATTAATTAATTTTTTATTTATCCGTGAGCTAACATATTCCTTGCTAAACAATGTGTGAGATTACTCGAATTAATTTAATGGCAAAATTTCAAATCCAGTAGATTAGCTGGTGAACGAAAATCATATAGAGTAAGTTACCACCTCGCGAACGCTATGTCGTAGCGAACACTATTTCATAAAGCGTTCTCTGTATTTTTATTTTCCGTCTAACACGAAAACGAACACCCGTAAGTCGAAAGTAGTTCTGTTTTCAATATCATTTTATCGTTTCGTTTGCCGGGACGGACTATTTTGTGAGTAAATGTGTGTCAACATTTTGATCCTTGCGCCATGCATGCTGTCAGCGTCCCTAGGAAGAACGAAGTTGATTTCCGGGTTAAGACTACTTTTCCTGTTCGCTTTGGAAAACACACGTGTTTGATATTGCATCATCACTTACAAATAGGCCAGTAACCACGCTGTTATACTTTACAATGCTATTTAATAGCAATGTTCGTTTCGAAGGGGTGTTCGCGACGAAGTAAGTTTAAAGTTGGATTTTACTTCGTACCGAACACTTTTATTCTGCAGAAAAATTTAGTTAAATAGGGTCTAGCTCTTGGCCTCTAGTGTTATTTGAAAATAGTAGTGTTCGTTTTGAGGGCATGTTCGCGTTGAAGTATATTTGTTTTATTGTAGGATATTACTTCGTTGCGAACACTTTTTCATGTAGGAAAATTAAGCTAAACCACCTGCACAGCATAAATGACAACAAATTGATTGAGTCCCAACGATAACCAAGCAATCATCGAGGCACAACACATAGAATCCGACACAGCAGCAACCACTGAAACACAGCCAATCGAATCTTACACACAGGCACTCATTGAGACACAACCGATTGCGAATGAAACACAAGTAGTCATAGAGACCCAGCCCATTATACAGGAAAACAGCCCATTTGAGAATGAAAATAAGTCTATCATTTACAAATATTCCCAACCAGAATCATTACCTGCATCATCACCACCAAAGTTCAATTTGTCTGCTGCACAACTTAAAGCACTCCATGACTATTCAAACATTTTATATGATGAAATGAGTCGCAACCAATTTAATAAATTATTTTGTCAACTGACAATGACAAGTTCTACTGCAGGAGACAACCTTAGCAAAGAGGAAGAAGAGAACAAGTTCAAGCCTTAGCTGTGGGGCTAATAGAAACGTGCAGTCTAGAAGAACCCAAAAACTGCACAGTCAAAGTACTCAAAGCTAACTTGACAGTAGATGACATTTTGAAGCTGCCTGCTTTTGTTAGAAGGAATAAAAACAAGAAGAAAACAGCAAATGCTCCAACCATGCCAAACTTGGTCAGTGGAGAAGAGTTTAGAGAAGCATTAAAAAGAAAATAGCAGACAAGGAAGAAATAGAAAAAAATAAACTGAAAAGAAAGATCGAGAGGGAAGAAAGCAAAAAGATAAAGGATGCACAAAAAGAGGCTACAAAAAGGACAAGAGAGCAAGAAAGGGAAGAAAAAAGACGCAAGAGAGAAGAAGAGCAGATTTAAAAAATGAAAATTGTGGAGTCCAAGAAAGTAAAGAAGTATCCAGTAATAGATCTATCTGATAGCAGCAGTGAGGACTCACAGTTGGTTCAAACAATGGAGCTTGACATGGCTGCAGATGACGATACTTTAGATAAAGAAGAGGATCTCTTGTTGGAAGGAATGTGTCATGGGTGCAAAAAAGGGGGAGGGGCAGAGGTTTGGGTCCAATGTGATGTGTGTGATGGCTGGTGGCATGCACAGTGCACGCAAAATTGTGCATCTTTGAAACAAGGCACTTTTGTGTGCACTGTTTGCTGCCCTGACTAGACTATAGATTATAGATCTACCTATAGTATTATTTTGTATATATAGATCTAAGTTATTCGGGATCTAATTTCTTTAATAAACGTTTATTACATTATTATTGACATCTCCAGTGTTATTTGTTGACTCCATTAACTAAAAATTGATTCTTTGATGATTTTGGTTATGTGTCTGCTTTGAGGTAAAAGTGTCTGCTTTGAAGTAAATTAAGCAAAAAAGTGTTCGGCAGGCGGTAGCTAACTGGGTCAGCTAAAAATTGGACTTTACACTCTAACCCCGCGTAGTAATACAAGAATGCTGTCTCATTATAGTAGCCTTGTTGTCATACTACTTGTAGGTACTTTCGTTTTTACCCTGTGTCGAACGGTTTAGAAACTAGGTAATGAAAGCCAAAAATGGTGCTATTTTTAGCGTATGGCGTTCGCGAGGTGGTAAATTACTCTACATTTTCCGAATTCTGAAACTGCCAAAATCTTACACGAGGTGGGGGTGGGGGGCAGGTGGATGGTGCTGAGTGGTGTTAATGGTTGGCCAATGGAGTTGTGGTGGTGTTTGGTGTAGGTGGTGGGAGAGTGTGGTTGTGGTAGTGTTTGGTGTAGGTGGTAGGAGATAGTGGTTGTGTGGTGTTTGGTGGAGTGGTGGGAGATAGTGGTTGTGGTGGTGTTTGGTGGAGGTGGTGGGAGATAGTGGTTGTGGTGGTGTTTGGTGGAGGTGGTGGGAGATAGTGGTTGTGGTGGTGTTTGGTGGAGGTGGTAGGAGATAGTGGTTGTGGTGGTGTTTGGTGGAGGTGGTAGGAGATAGTGGTTGTGGTGGTGTTTGGTGGAGGTGGTAGGAGATAGTGGTTGTGTGTGGTGTTTGGTGGAGGTGGTGGGAGATAGTGGTTGTGGTGGTGTTTGGTGGAGGTGGTAGGAGATAGTGGTTGTGGTGGTGTTTGGTGGAGGTGGTAGGAGATAGTGGTTGTGGTGTTGGTGGGGTAGGATAGTGGTTGTGGTGGAGAGTGGCTGTGTGGAGATGGTGGGAGATCATGGTTGTGGTGGTGTTTGGTGTAGGTGGTGGGAGATAGTTGTTGTGGTAGTTGGTGGTAATGAGGGTAGTTGTGAGTGTGGAGCTGTAAAACTTTTAATTATGTTTGCTCTCATTACTGTGTAAGCATCCGTTTAAAACACCTGTCATAGTTTGTGTAATGGGAAGCACTGATATCCAAACACCTGTCATAGTTTGTGTAATGGGCAGCACTGATATCCAAACACCTGTCATAGTTTGTTTAATGAGCAGCACTGACATCCAAACACCTGGCAAAGTTAACACATTTTAACTAACTTCTTATCTCCCTCACAGACTGCCCGTGGGGCGATCGTAACAATTGTAGCAGAGCGTTTGCAAACGTGCTTCCAACTGGTTACAACTGCACTAGCGCCCTGAGATACAACTGCTGCGGCTCGTGCGATAAGATCCCCACGACAACTTCCACTACGACTACCACAGCAGCGTCAACAAAACGATCCACATCGACATCCCCCACGACAACTAAAACTACCACGAGGACGCCGGACGTCATACAAAAAGCCACAGCACGGCCGTTCGGGGGAAACGCCGCCAATGCTTTGATGAGCTGCCAGTTTCGTGCCGTTTTCACAGGCTTCGCCCTTGTCTTATTGCTCTACTTCATGAGCGAGTCCCCATAATGATGGACTTCTTATTGAAACAAGATTCCGTTATGATGAAAGGAGGTAATTGTGTGCGTCGGTGTATGTATGGGTGTGTCCCGCTCACTTGTGTATCTGCTTGCGTGTGCATGTGTGTGTTTGTACATGGTTTAACCAGTGTATCTCTCACAATATGACATACACAAATCCAAAATGTGAACATTGGTTTAGGGAAATGACTGTTATTTTAAAACTAGTGTCGTTTTGTTGAAGCATTTTTAGCCTATTTGTTTGTTTTTTTTTAAAAGTATTTTTTTTCTTTTACCGTTGATAAATCTCTGCACTGTTTTTAATTAGAATTTCGTTTGAATATGAATACGTTTTGAGGTCAAGAAATCTAGCATTAATGACTTTTATATTTGTATGGGAAATAACGAAATCTTAATTAAAACATTTCTGAGAATTTATCAACGGTACAAGCGCTCCGCTGAAGTACAAAAGATGATGGTAGACATGATACAAGGGATGGGCTGTCTGGTTACCTAACTCTCTCAGCTGCTTAGTTATGGGGAAAAAAAGGGGGGGGGGTGAAATATGATGTGAGAGACACTGATCTAAGGTTTTAGATGTCTTTTCATAAACTAAAATGTGTTTATTGAAAAATATAGTTTGAGCATACAAATCATTACTTGACTGAAATGGCCGTATGTTCATAATCTACTGAAGCTCACCTTGTAACTTGTACAAGAAGTATTCTAACATCAACATCATATTTTTTCCGACCCGTATGATAAACAACGTGTGCAATTATTGTTTGTTTAAATTTAAAAGAAATACATGTATTTCTAAATGAAGTCACATTTTGTTTAGATTCAATGTCCTCTGCTGATAGGAATTAGAGAGTGCGTCCTTTGATGTAAATAGATTGTTTGACAGATTCATTGGGTGTAAATAGATTGTTTGACAGAGTCTTTAGATTTAAATTGGTTGGTTGATAAGGTCTTTGTATGTACATGGGTTGTTTGATAAAATCTTCGCATCAACAATTGTGGTGAAGTTAGATAACAGGCCTTCATCACAAAACCTATAAATTCTTAAACGATTTTTGTCAATTGTGCTATGAATTTATTACTGTGTAAACTGGTACATTCAATTGAATTTGTTTTGTTTTCTACATATCGTAGGAAGTTAAATATCAGATTTAACAAGCCTTAGAACCATGTCAGTTCAAAATTATGTTTTGTGAAGTATGTTAGTTCAGATTTTTGTTATAAGGATGGTAGTTCAGATTTGTGTTGTAAGGATGGTAGTTCAGATTTGTGTTGTAAAGATGGTTGTTCAGATTTGTGTTGTAAGGATGGTAGTTCAGATTTGTGTTGTAAGGATGGTAGTTCAGATTTGTGTTGTAAGGATGGTAGTTAAGTCTTTATTTTTTTAAAAAGATGCTAGTTTGGATTGGTGTTTTGTAAGGTTACTAGATCAGATTTGTGTTGTTAAGATGCTTGATCAGATTTGTGTTTTGATAAGATGATAGATCAGATTTGTGTTTTGTTAGGATGCTAGATGAGATTTGTACTGTAAGGATGCTAGATCAGATTTGTATTGTAAGGATGCTATATCAGATTTGTGTTTTGTTAGGAAGCAAGTATCAGATTTGTTTTGTTAGGATGCTAGATCAGATTTGTGTTGTTAGGATGCTAGTTCAGATTTTGTTGTTAGGATGCTAGTTCAGATTTGTGTTTGTAAGGAGATAAGTTTAGATTTGAAGCTTGTAAAATTGCTAGTTTAGATTTAAGTTTTCAAAATGATGCTTCTTCAGATTTCCGTTTTGTTAGAATGCTAGTTCAGATTTGTGTTGTAAGGATGGTAGTTCAGATATGTGTTGTAAGGATGGTAGTTCAGATTAGTGTTGTAAGGATGGTAGTTCAGATTAGTGTTGTAAGGATGGTAGTTCAGATTAGTGTTGTAAGGATGGTAGTTCAGATTAGTGTTGTAAGGATGGTAGTTCAGATTAGTGTTGTAAGGATGGTAGTTCAGATTTAGTGTTGTAAGGATGGTAGTTCAGATTAGTGTTGTAAGGATGGTAGTTCAGATTTGTGTTGTAAGGATGGTAGTTCAGATTTGTGTTGTAAGGATGGTAGTTCAGATTTGTGTTGTAAGGATGGTAGTTCAGATTTGTGTTGTAAGGATGGTAGTTCAGATTTGTGTTGTAAGGATGGTAGTTCAGATTTGTGTTGTAAGGATGGTAGTTCAGATTTGTGTTGTAAGGATGGTAGTTCAGATTAGTGTTGTAAGGATGGTAGTTCAGATTTATGTTGTAAGAATGCCAGTTCATATTTCAGTGTTAGAATGTCAGTTCAAATTTCTGTATTAGAATGCCAGTTCATATTTCAATGTAAGAATGCCAGTTCATATTTCAGTGTTAGAATGTCAGTTCAGTATTTCAATGTAAGAATGCCAGGTCATATTTCAATGTAAGAATGCTAGTTCATATTTCAGTGTAAAAATGTCATATTTCAGTGTAAGAATGCCAGTTCATATTTAAGTGCAAAAATGCTAGTTCGTATTTCAAAGATAAGGATGCTGTTTCAGATATAGTGTAAATACACAGATGTGTGTTTACATATAACGCTGGCAATGACTTAGTGTCCGTATTGATGTTGTTTACTCATTTTCTCTATTCGCATCACGATATAAAATAATGTTAACAATATACATTAAATAGATAGCAATGTGAAAAATATCAGGATACGATGAATTAATAAAATGCTATTGTATTTAAAATGTTTTTATTTTTTAAAATTATGTTATGCTTGTTAATTTCGTTTATTATTGTGAATAAATTTCGAATTAAAGGTTAATAATAAAGAATCAATAGTTCTTCTGGTACATATATGAATATGAGTATCTATATACCAGACGAACTATTTTTTCGATGAGAAATTGTTTGAATTTGTAAATATTTGATGTATAAAAATGTAACATTTTAACTTTGTCAGAGGGAAATGTTATTTACCACTTTAATATGAATAATATTCTTTTAAAGAATTGTGCTTTATTCAAATCTACTTGGACAAAATTTTATTGAACTGAGCCTCTCTACAACTATAAACAGTTTTGCGTTTCAGCGGCCGAATTAGAGATGGTGAACAAAGTATGCGTAGATCTTAACAGGTACCGATGTAAACATGTTAACAAAATATGGTTAACACTCAACCGCTCAAAATAATAATTAAATTTTTTTTTAATTACGAAAAGCGAATTGAGGAACCATTAAAAGTTTCAAAATATTATTCCCAAGACTTATCGTGAGTTAAAAATTTATTTCAATGCAATTATTGTAACATGTAATAAATGAATATAAGTGTAGTTAAATTGTGATATGTTTTTCAAAAATGTGCAACAAAATGTGGATAACGTTTTAAACAATAGTAAAGAAACATTAAACATTCAAAATATAATTTTTCCCATAATATTTTCCAAATAAATTATTTAATACAGTGTGATAAAATGACGTAAGTCAAAAAAATTATGCCGATTATAAAAAAATAAAATAAATGAATCCGAAGTAAGCCAGGAAAAGAAATGAATATGAAGATTTTGAAATGAATCTCCATTACGAAATATCTTTTCAGTTGCCTTAGGGGAAATACGGTTTGAAAATTTTTTATTTTTTTTAATTTCGATAATTTTTTTGTTTGTCCCTCAAACTATGGCCAGTATGTATTATATTTCCGATTCCAAAAGACATTTGAAACATAATAGGTAGACATTTTAAAAATAGTAATGACAATAAAAATGGTTTAAAATTAATATCATTAATAAAAACATTTCATTTAACGCCATCAACAATTCCCCCAGCTCCGAAAAATGTTTTCACATATTGGCCTACATAGTATGTTATCAATGAGATCCCTGAATAATGAATAAATAAATTGAGAATGCGATTTGTAAACAAACGTGGATCTGTGTGAGACTCAAGAAATGTACTTCTGCATTTGTGTACCATAAAATGGTGACCAAAGTTGCATGTAAATTTTGAAATGAGTCCCTCAATAACCCGTAGAAACAATGGATCAAGTTTAAAATAGTTTTTGTAAAAACATAAAAAATATTCACAAAAGAGCATAAATATTTTCGTGAAAATTAAACCAAAATAATACCATTAAGACACTCTAGATATGCCTAAGTATTTATTTATTGTAAACGGTTTTAAAATAGGTTCTTAAGTCTCAAAGACATTTGAAAACTTTGAAGTAACATTGGTAACGACAATAGAGGCCATAACGATTCTAACCCATATAAGGTATAAATTTTATTGGACATATCAATTTGGTTCTGTGTTGATTGCATCTCAATTGAAAGACAGAGGAACTTATTTATTGGATTTATTGTTAAATTATTTTTAAAAAGAATTCAGTTACGGTAATTACCGTATACATTAAATATTAAACATTACCTTTGTCTTGAAAACAAGTCTGGATGAGGAATTATGATGCTTGATTACATTTTGAATGATTAAAAGGGTAAACACTTTTATTTTAAACCAAGCAACATTATCAATGCAACCCTGCTTTTCCAAATCTGTTTTTTTTTGTCTTTTTTTTTGGGGGGGGGGTTAATTTGTTCGTATGTATAACGTTTTTTTCATTGTAATAGTTTCATGAAAGTTAACCAACATGTTAAAAGAATTGATAGCATTAAACACATGTCCGAGGTTTAAAATACAGATGTATATAATTAAATACATAATGTTATAACATTTTAGGGACTCCACATAGCCAAACAAAATATTACATATTGATTTGATTAGAAAGTTGGTCCAGCCTAAACAAAATAAAGCCAAGTATCTCTTTGATCAAAGATAAGAAAAACGTCAAATAGCTTGAATCAAAGATAAGTAAAACAGCGAATACTTTTAACCGATGTAAACCAAACAATACCTTAAATTAAATAATAATTCAACCAGAGATAAGCAAACCAACGAATACCTTGAACCAAAGATAAGTGAAGCAGTAGCCCGATTCACCTTCATTATCTTTTATAAACAGGATTGGACAATAAATGCATGTAACATGCTGCGCTCACCTCTTATGTCGCATTAGAAACATACAAAATCTCTACAAGTGAAGTGTTTCGCGGACTGTAAATGTAACATACAAAATCTCTACAAGTGAAGTGTTTCGCGGACTGTAAATGTAACATACAAAATCTCTACAAGTGAAGTGTTTCGCGGACTGTAAATGTAACATACAAAATCTCTACAAAATCCTTACATCACTGGATCCAAGACTTCCTTTTGGGCAGGGAGCAAACTGTAATAATTAATGGATCTAAATCAGCACCAATAAAGGTTAACTCAGGAGTTCCACAAGGAACTGTGCTAGGTCCCTTACTCTTTTTAATTTATATAAATGATTTACCCAACAACATCTCAACAGGTACAAAAGTTAGGTTATTTGCTGATGATTGTATAATCTATAGAACAATTAAATCAGAACAAGATAGCAAAATATTACAAAAAGACTTAGATGAATTGATAAAATGGGAAACTAACTGGAGTATGTCTTTCCACCCATAAAAGTGTCAACTGTTAAGAGTAACAAAGAAAAAGAAACAAATAAATTCAAAATATTACATTCATGGAAAAGAACTGACCCAAACTAAAGATGCAAAATACTTAGGAGTCTTAATAAATGAGAAACTATCATGGAATCCCCATGTCAATGAAGTTATTAAAAAATCAAACAAAACCTTAGGCTTTATAAAAAGGAACTTTAACAAATGTAATAAAGATATAAAACTAAAATGCTACCTCACTTTGGTGAGACCTGTACTAGAATATGCATCTTCTGTATGGGACCCATCCACCAAAGAAAACATTGATAAACTAGAACTAATTCAAAAAAGAGCTGCCAGATTCATTACTGGAGAATATTCGAAACTGACAAGAATAACACCATTAGTTAAATCATTAAACCTTGAAACACTAGAGGATAGAAGAACCAAGAGCAAAGTAGTAATCATACATAAAGCTATTAATTCTAATTTAGAAATACAACACAAAGATAACTTAATACAACCCTCAGATAGACATAAGGATAAAAACACCTTTCTTATTCCGTATGCAAGAACAAACACATACAAGTTTTCCCTCTTCCCGTCCGGAATTCGGGCGTGGAATGGGTTGCCTGAAGAATCCAGGAAAACCAACACTTTAACAACATTTAAATCTCTAATAAAAATGCAGGACTAAACACAAACCATAGATAAGCGTAGGACGCAATAATCTTCTGTATAGAAGGAGCGTCTGTAAACAGATAAGATAAGATAAGTGAAGTGTTTCGCGGACTGTAAATGTAACATACAAAATCTCTACAAGTGAAGTGTTTCGCGGACTGTAAATGTAGAAATTTCAAGAATTAATTCTATTATTACATAGTACTCACCCGATTAAAAACAAAATTGGTCTCATCTGTAACATGTGCTGGTTTGATGTAATATCCATCTTACCCGAGTGAATTAATAAACACATCATTTGGTCTATTCTTCAATCTTTTTTATCAAAATGTTGGTGAGGATCCAGTTATCTGTAATTATAATACTGCTCCCGAGAGTTTCCTTCAGTGTTTCTCATTCTGTGTTTTATTAATTTTTTTAAATAAATATTTTAATTTGTTAATTTTGTAAACTTGTAAAGCGCTGTAAAAAAACCTACGGCTGGGTTCACCGCACTTTACAAACATTTTCAACAACTTGAGAAAAGATGACATTACAGTCTCAATCTTCCTAACAATGAACAGCATTATGTACACATGTCAAGACATGGACGTGTATCTGTCAAAGACTCGTAGTTGGATGGAGCGAGTTCAACGCACCTCATCGCTGGTCAGCATAAACTATGTCTCCAGGACAACAAGAATGTCTTCAGTCTCATCACGAACCGTGTAACTATTGTCATGTGGGCCATGAGACCAAGCGTCAAAAGTGGCGATGTCTGTCCACACCCAAAGGGAAACTTCTCAATAGGCTTGATCATTTCTGTGACCCCAACGCGTCATAAGCCATTCGGTCATATCTATTTTTAGGCTCTTCGTTGTCAGTAAGGTCAAACTTTCTCAAACATGGCTAGCAACAGTGTGTTTAATAGTGTTATAGTGCTATCTGAAAACGATGTTCCAGGTGCTATTTTGGACAAAAAAGATATTTCTTCTCACTCAGTTTTGCAGCCGAAAAAAGTTATTAAAATGTCGAAGACATAAAACTATACATAAATAGCCGTAACACATAGTATTTATTAAACTATATTATCTAAAGATAGAGTTCCAGGAGATGGCTAAGCAGTTTAGCCATATACGTAACTACGGGTCGATGTAAACCACTAGGCTCCAATAGCGTGATAATCACCCCGCCAATTAATATTAACATATCAGAGTATTTATAATATATTGTTTTCATTCGTGGCCCATAGCCTTATATAAAATATGCCATTAGTAATAAACTATACACTAAACAGTCTTTATGACTGAAATTTAAATTAAAATTACAAAAAAGGGGTCCCCCCCCCCCCACCCCCTCTAACACCTTGTGATATGAGGCCTTTTTACAGCCTGATAATCACCGATATTATTTTTCTTCTTTGAGCCGTGATAACAACTGAAAAATTAACCCCAACTAGAATACATGAAGTATATTGGTTATATCGGATTACAAAAAACCGAGCGGCGGAATTACAAAAAAACCCCGCGGTCCATAATTTGTGAAAATGACGTGTCACATTATCTTAATATGTGTTACATAACACACCAGTCGAAATGTTATTTAATCTTTTATATTAGGGTGACTGAACCAGATATGGGGGCGGTCCCCCCATATCGCCGCATATAATAGACAATAATATTTATTTTCGCGCGAAATAAAGAGCACTAAACATGAAATTGGAAAGACGGAGGCCCGGATTAATGACAAGTTATTTGTTTAGGAAAAATTAAACAAAAATGAACAGCGAAGGACCCTACCACCCCCCGATATTTGGAGACCCGGACGAGTGCCTATTCTTTTAAAATTTTAATCACTTCCGTGAATAAACAGTTTTTCTTTTCTATTTTTTAAATAAATTACTGGGTATATACCCGTATCAACAGTTTTGAGCCCCGAAGTGATTGCAGCCCGCGAATATTTTTTCTTTTTCCGTCTCACTCGATGAAACAGAAGTTTTCCCCCGATGTGTTTATCGAAGTTTCCACCAGAATTCGAAAGACCCTAACATAGTGACTCAAAAAAACCAAAGGAACCGAACCATCCCATTAGATAAAAAAAAGATAAACAAGCAAAAATGTAGGAAAGTCCCCTCTTTGTTTTGAAAACGCATATTCACACCATGACCTCGAAAATTGTATTAATGTTCTAAAACCCAATAGTTTTTTAGATGGGCCTATTTTTGCACACGGTGTAGCCCCTACCTTTTTATTTAATGTGATAAGTTAAAAACAATAGAGAACAAATGTAAAAAGTCCCCAATAAGTTAAGAGAAGTGAAAAATGTAGCGATGGAAACATGGTGTTGCCCATAGGACCGGCAAAAGGTACGGCCACAAGGTTTGCAACCATTATTTGCTAAATTCCCCATACTCACACGTCTCAAATGATTATATGTTCGCGTGAACATCCAGTACGGAAATACCAGTGCGGCATCTTTTATAGAACTGGTTAAGTCTATTAAGAGCAATATACCCGTGGACTACATAAAAGATGCATTAACATGTTTTTAATACATTTATTAGAGCAATTTTTGACGAGTTATACTTTGCCAGTCGCCGAGGCCACAATTTACAAAGTGTAATGAGTACCATGAGAGAAACGTGACAAAAAAATCGCCGGCCCGAACAATACCTAAACCACATATCCACAAGCCGAACATGGCAACCCACCGTTACTCCCCGATGCGCTGCACACTTATATTCTAATCTCTTAGGAAGAACTTCCTTTTTGACCTTCAATTTTTTTCAAAATAAAGCCGAGCGTAAAATCGGGGTTTTCGCAATCTAATTTAATGTGTTGTCGAAGTAAATTGGAAAGACTCTAAATGAATCAATACGTTTATTTTTGAATTGTTTCCCGTCCCGTGATTTTTTTTTTTTTGTAAGTAGTTACACCAAGAAATATGTCCACATATATTTCAATGCAAATAGTCATGGTTGGGACCGTCCCCCCACCCCAATAAAATCCGGTAAAACCCTTTTACATGACCCTTAAAACCGAGTGAATGACTGATTATTGCCGGATTTCCCCTAGAATGAATCCCGGTATATTGTCCGAATATATCGGGCCCCAGCCAAGCACTGTGTTAGGCATTGAAGGAACCCGGATTAAATCGGTTTAGACCCCCTAGAAAATATAAATACATCATAGTAACGAAAAGAAATAAAAACATTCATGGACGAACGAAAGTGCCCGGACTAGAAAAACAAGTTTTTTTATACTACCTGACTACCTAACATTAAAAACGTAGAGTAAACCGCAGCGACAGGAAAGAAATGCAGAGATCAACTAATTCCATTTACCCATAAATTTCATGACGCCTCGCAAGGGACGTTTTTTCCATTATTCGCAGAATAAAAATGTGAGCTAACATAATATGTTACCCCATCTCTTGGAATAATTTTAATAAATAAGCCCACCAACCCCCTAGGACCTAGAGTCATTTATATTAATACTAGATGAGAAGTGCAAGTATGGGTAAGGCGGTTCCGTAGTTCGCGGGCCGGTACGCCAAAACCCAGTATACCTATGTGGAGTCCCCCCGAACTGAACAAAGAATGCTTTAAACAAAAAAAGACCCATTAATATATTTGCTACATATAAAAAAGTATTTTTTCGAGACTGGGTTTCATAATAAATTCGTAGTATGCCTTAGTATATTCTTAATCAGATACACTAAAACCTTTACAACTAAGAGACTCTTCTGAATTTTATCATAAACTATAATTTAACCATGCATGCGGCGTTATTATGAAAGTAAAGTAGTAACTTTGCTTTGTGAATAGTGAATAGAAAACTTGTCTTCACCTTACGGTAACGAACAATGAAAGCAGCGATATGAAAAACAAAAGAATAAAACGAACAGTTATAGTCCCGGATATATTTTCTAAACAATTCATAATTAAATTATTAAAAGTTCACAACACCTCCACCGCAAGAAGGCTACATTTACATTCTCGCTAGCAATTATGAGTTTACTAAAAGTATTTAATGAAATGCATCAAAATAAATATTACCATTGAATAATATTACTATTTTCTTTATAAACAATTTCCTAAATAAACTCAAGCTTTTATGAACCATTAGTTATTTTTCGGAAGAGAATAATTTTGATGCCAATGAAGGCGGGACCCAAAACATATTTTACCCTTGTCCTTTAATAGGTTGTAAATTGAATAAAAAATTACACCTAAACTTTCGGTGCTTTAACGGCCAGAAAACCTCAGGAAGGCGGTTGAACTAGTTTTATTTTGTATTAAGTGAATCGAGACCCCCCCCTATTATTAATGAAAACACTCCTCTCCCGCAAAAATATAATGACCCAACGCCACAATAACGAGATTGTTTTATACAAAGGCAACATCACGGGACCATCACGGAAAGTGGGTTCAATGATATGGTGAAAACGCTTAGTCCGTCCCAAATGAAATCCCCGAATGTGGACCCCCGAGAAATCCCCGATGTTGCTGAAGGGGGTGAGTGGGTGGTAAGGGGCCCTAAACGGCGACAGAACGCTAGAACGGAACAAGCCAGTAAACTGAGACTGGAATGGCGGTAATTTGAGATCATGAGAGGTTCGCTACGGAAACGAGTACTGCCGAACGGAGGGAACCTTAAGTAATCCGAGATGGTTGGTCCGGGGTTTGCATTTTGGGAGGATATCACAGTGCGACCAGCTCAGACGATGGCGGGTATGGGGTGATTTGTAGTCACTATCTCGACCAAGTGATAAAGAAAAGAACGTATATGGAGCCCGGGGTAGGCTGGTAGCACACGTACCAGTTAGAAAAACGATGGCCCCCGGAGGTCTGTGATGAAATGGCAAAACCCGGCCCGAAACAGAAGCGAGTGGCGAGTGAGGGCGGTGGTGTATGTGGGTTGTAGCCACCACACGTAGAAACGAGGCCCAGAAACGCCTATCTGATTTAATTACACGTGGGCGGTTCTGCATCACACGCTGACTCACACTTTGTTGCAAAAGCCCCTTTTCATTTGTATTTTTCTCCAGTAGAAATCTCACTAACACGATATCCTTTAGCAGGAGACATAAAATTCATAATTTCCAAGACAAACCCCCCAGTGAAACAACTTGGAAAACACAGAAACCATTTAGATATAAAAAGAATGTCGATATACTACAACCTCCCCAAATAAATACAATACCCACGCCATCAATGACAGATCCGAGCGGCCAATAATAAGTCAACATCACGACACTGAAAGCGACAACAATTTTCAGGCAGTTTGGTAAATAATATTCCAAGAAATAACAAACCCTACAAGCAACAATTTTCCCCCTACCCCAACCAGAGGTGTGTTTTTTATGATATCTCTCTCCTCCCTAGTTCTATGCTTCCCCCAAATACCCTGGGTTCCCTCGCTGTCACCCTCCCTCCCCCTCCCTCTCTCCTCCTATCTCTCCACCCGATCTCTCCCTCCTCACTTTTTCAAATCTGGCCCCCCCCCCTCCTCCTTAAACCCATTGACCACACCACATAGAACATATTGGATTGTTATTGGATATTTGTATAGAATTAGAGCAGATAAAAAACTCGAAGAAGAGGATTTTTTATATATAAAAATCTAAAACAAAGTAAATCTCTAATTTTTTAAAGACTTATTTTTCTTCCTTCCGTTTATTTAAATTTTATAAGCACGAAACACCCTAAGTGAGCTAAACATACATAATTTTCATAAAAGTGACGACTACGATCTATTCAAAATAGTGCATCTTTAGTCAAGACTTAAACCAATACTCCCACCCCCAGTATCCCCTACACCCAGCCTCCTTTTGAAACAACACAGTGCATAGCAATAGAATTGGATTTGTAGACGCGAAACCTTTTTATCAGGTCCTCATTGAAGTTTTTTGGGTTACCAGAGCGACATCCGATACCGGGTCCTTAGTATAAACAGCGGACTTGACAAAAACATTTTGGGTCTAACTCAGCTCACAGAAGTATAATTTCGCCTTTGGTAAGAATTAAGCAGCAGGTTTATATTAAAATGAGTCACTAATCCATATTTCATAAGATCTAAATAAGTTTTTTACTCTAACAAGCCGTCCCCTTGTAAAAACATCAAAAATGATGGGTCAAATTCCTCCCCCCAAAATCACTATACAAACGCAATTTTGAAAACCATAATTAATTTGTTGAAACCCACTCGTTACCCCGATCACCACGTACGAAATGTTTTTATGAGCATATGCGGAGCATCGAAGAAGGATCACCCCCCGCCCAAAAGCCACTGAGCCGGAAAGCCAATAAAATATTTCTTATACTTAGGGAAGTCACAGGCACGGAATAAATTGGATTTTAGAAAATAGTGGGTGGAAGGCTAAACCTAGTGTAAAAGGAGGTTAAATTTTAGACAGTTTTTACGACGTAGGAGTTTAATAGTGGCCTAGTTACTGCTCTAGCCTTGAAAGTCAACGGTAAACGCGTGAATGGACGTATCTGTGGCGCCTGGTTATGAAAGCTAAAGAAAAGCGGGCAAGAATGTCTGGGTTTAACCAAGTCAGTGCCCTCGCGTGTCCCCCACGTTATTGAAGTTGGGTTTCAAACAGAGCAGTGGTTGGGACACCAGTGATTATGTTATTCGCGGAGAACACATCTTCTACAAAGAAATTACAGCATTTTATTAAAAACCCGAATCCTTACCACCCTGGAAACATAATTTGGGAAGGCCTGGAAGGTACAGAGTAAAATGACATGGAACCACTGTTGCAGGTTTTATGTCCTGTCTGGCCTTACCCATTGGAGGCCAAGCCCCTGTGTAAAACTCTAGGAGGAGATAAAACCGCACCATTATCCTCACAAGAATATAATGTGTTTTTCTCCAATACATATGTGAATCTTCCAAAACTCAAAAATGTTTTTAATTGTAAACCTAATACCGGGTTTATTAACTTTTTATTTTATTTTTCTGGTTATTAACCACGTGATCATTTGACTGCATGTATTTATCAGCCATGATACACCATTAATCAAAAGAGAACCTAATCACATTAATGTAAAAATGTACGGATGTTAATGACCAAATGACCAATGGGGCAATCCCCTTACCATTTTGTAAGTGTCATTTTACATCCCCTTCGAACGAACAAGACTGTGTATCCCAAAAAACACGCCAATTGGGAAACAAACAGAAAATTTCGCAGCGAGATCGAGATGAGAGTTTGTTCGATGTAGTGCCCCAAAAAAACCCTACGGAGCCCCTGTTCCTTTATCCTTGAGTGTAACAGGACTTCTTGAGTGCACCTGAATAATTACGACTTTTTCCTTTAAACTGAGAGAAGCGGGTAATTATATAAAAGTAAAATTGTGATATACGAGGAGGAACCAAGAAGTCTTTTATTTATTTTTTTAAAGAATTGTTAGATTATCCAAAATTATAAAACCCGTAATAGATTTGAGCAAAAGCACTGTAGAGGCGTATTTTATAAAACAATTTATCTATAAAATGCCTAAATACCGGTGTAATATATGTGATTGCTTCCTCGGCAAACACATGATCGTATCTAAAAGACGTTTCACAACCTTCATGAATTAAGTTATACAAAACGCACATGTGTTCATATTCAGCATAATTTTCACCCGAGTGGTAACCCCCACCAACATCCTAAGGAATAAAATGTTATTCTACAAGAGAAAACCATTGGCGTATATAATTTTTTGGGGTTGGGTACAAGGGCCGAGTACCCCATAAAAGTGACGCAACACAATTATTGCCGACGTAACACACCCACGCCTCGCCCTCCCTTTGATTAGTTCACGAATGTCCCCCGTTCAATCACATAAGAGGTATTTAATGGCCCCCCCCTAAAAACTGTGACGTCAAAAAAAGAAAAACCCTTGCGCAAACCCCCCCCCCCCCCTCCCCAAAAGTAAAATCCCGCAATTTCCAAATACTACGAAAAAATGAAAAGCAAATGTGTCCAACGTATCACTGTCGTCAAATTTGTCAATTTAACCCATATAATATACCTTCAATTTTTTTTCTTTGTTCCCCGTGAATATTTTTTTGCTTTATTGTGGGTATAACAGATGGAGATCCAAACCTATTAAGGAAAAACGTTGTTATTCCCCTTGGGATCACGCCAGTGTTGGATTCTTTTCTTATTTTTTTCCCAAAGCCCATTTTATTGGTCCAGATCCCAATGGGGAGTGGAATCAATGCCCAATATGCCTATCCTAGTTTTATTATTTTTTTCATGCCAAAAACATGGTGAAAAAACACATGGGAAACACACATCCAAATCACACTTCAAAACGTTTACAATTAAAGTTCCGCCATTGCCCTTCTTGCATCATCCCCTTGTTAACCCTTGGCCACACCCGCTAACCACATCCCCATTTTTTTGTATATTACCCCCCCCCCCAATTTAATCCGTGGGCGTTTGCAATTGCACAGATGGATGCAGTTTATTACCCAGATATTTTCCGTTGAGTATGTGTTCCCATCAAAGGCAACAAATAATGTTTATATTGAAGAGCATTAATCCTCTTTTTTTCATATTTGTGCGGTAATGACTATTATCCAGTTTTTCAGAAAATTGTCCACTGTAGGAATGGATATAGCGAATTTTTATTTCCAGTTAAAACAAGAGCACACCCGACACACCAAACCAAAATTTTTCTCCCACAATATGCGAGCCACGAACACCCAATGATTTTCTTCAACTTCACCACCAGTAAATAAAATTGATAATTATAGAGAAAAATGAAAAGAAACTGCGATGGGTAATAAACCACAGAGTTGGGGCGTCAAAGATGAAAGAATTGGCAAAATAAACCAATCCCTGAACGAACAAACAGTTTGACAACCGGAAAAAAACACTGTTGTGAGGAACAAAAGTTTTTCCTGAGTGGGCATGTGGACACAAACAAATACAAAGGATTTTAGTCTAGCCCCGGAACAAATAAATCGACCCTGAAAAATACGCCACCAAATTCAACACACATAACACTTTTCCCTCTAAAAGAACACCCACTGCGCAGCATAAACTCAGGAATACAATACAAAACAAACAATGCCCTCAAAAAACACCTGCAACATCGTGAGTTTTTTTCTGCCCCCCCCTGCAGGTAAGGTCCCCCGATGAGATGAAAACTCCACTCTATATATGGATTTTTTTAGAACAACCATTACAGACTTTTAGGTAACTTTCTTATGGAATTAAAGTTAAGCGCTTCTGACTGTCGCTGTACTTCCATAAGCTTTTGGAAGCTGAGTCCCTCACCACAACAACGACGACCCCCCCCCCCCCCCCATTTTGGGTGACCCGAGCAGGTGGTTTAATCATATGTCCAAGTAAATTCACCATTATGGTGGGTTATCCGGTTTTGTTATATAGATAGGATGGCAAACCCTGCGTGGTTGTTCCATTAATACTACCATTATCCTACAAGCAAATAGCAGGGCAACCAAAGAAATACGAACAGGGCCCAGCGAAAACAACAAACGGGGTATGTCATCATCCAACCAATAATGTTGTCCCCATCGAATATCTTCCGTTGTTGTCCCCCGAGACAAAACAAGGTACCACCCGCATCAACATGTGTCCCAAGAGGAAGTTCCAACAATACTCTATAGGGACCCATTGCTGTCCGCACTTATATTCTTCGCATTAGAGAACACTTGTTTAAAATAAAATCGGGTCCCCCATTTTAACCAATACCAGTTATAAACAGAAATCCCTTATTATCAACCTTGTAAGAGAGAGCAGCCCTTGGTGGGTCCCCCCCTATGGCCAATTGTCGCCCCCCCCCTGTAAATCGTGTGCAAATTACTTAAACATATATGCCCCGAACAACTTTTGAAAACAGTCAACAATCCGATACCAGAAAGGGGGATCAAAACTTTTGTGTGTACCCGATGTGTCCCCCATTGTACCCATAGCAAAAATAATGCAAAAACTCGTGCATTAACCAAGTGAGGGATTATAACACCGGGTTGTAAAGAGCGCACCTCCCAATCACAAACACAAACAAACTAACAACAAATGGATGTGAAAAAAGGCCCACTTTTCTATAAATGTATACAGTGATATATTTTAAGCAGCCTTATACAAAAAAACACGGCTATTTTCCGTCCCCCCCCAACTAAAGTCAAAAATGGTTCCCCCTAACTCGAGACGTGGGAAACGAATGATCCCTTATACTCCAACAGACAACCCCAACCCACGTGGGCATATGCTAACAAATATAAAGAAACAGGCAGCTTACACACAAAACCCTGGATGGCAAGACCCACACACAATCTTTTGTTTATTTCCATACAATCATAATCCTCCCCCCCCCCTCAATAATCAAGAGAATTGGCGAAAATAAGAACTAGAATGGTCTAAGGTGTATAAGGGTGAATTTTTCCCCAAAGTAGGTGGCATAGGGTATTAAAGTGGGGGTTAAATTATGTATTAGAAACTTAAATAGACCGTTGAGCGCACTCATTCTAAATATCGTAAACATGCCGAATGCAAAGGCCCCCAGATTAAAAATATAAAATTAATAAACTTGAAAATGCAGATCAAATAAATAAGTCGAAACTTTCCTATTAAAGTTGCACAGAGTTTTTTCTTGCGAATGTGGGCGTCCCCACAGTGTTCTTTAAACCAATCTCCCCCCCCACCCACCCCACTTCACAAAAATCTAGTTGAACCCTCGGTTACCCCCCCCACCCCCCTTACCTTTTTTAGTCGTAGAAAAACGCGTACCAATCTAAGTTATGAGTAAGTAAGGCACGTACTCCTCCCTTAGAACAGGGGGATCCCGGATGAAAGAAACCCCCCAGATGGGCCCCTCGCGAAGCCAGATGTGGGACTCTCTGGAATGTCTATGAATCAGAGGGGTGCATCGCAAGACAAAAATAAGTCAATTATAACCAACAAAAACTACTTAGCCATTTCATGATTTCCATTATGGATCCCCCCAATTAAGAAGCTTAATCAAATAAACGAAAAAAACAAGTTATATTAACAAAAAGAATTATTTATAAAAAGGACCCCCCCACCTCGCCCCTGAACATAAAAGCTCAACTTGAACCAAGGTAAAATCACCAGAACCCCACCAAAACAGTGCTAACTCGATTTCCACGGATTCAACCATACCAACCAAAAGCCATTAACCTTAACCACGTCATCAACCAGAACCCACAAACAGCATGAACATGTACCACGTATAATCAAAAATCCAGGAACCCACAAAAGCTTGCAAATCATATAACCACCACCAAAACAACAGAAAACCAACCCCACCGAAAAGCTTAAAAACTTGTGACCACCGGGTATACAACCAAGGCACCTAACAAAGCAGCCTTCCACCACCTTAAATCCAACCCCATACCATTAAAACAAATTGCCCATTCAAGCAAAAGCCCAGTACCCACCCACGAGACCCCGCCATTCAAACATGTTAAGAAATGCTCCTCCCACATTATATGATTAACAGTGACACCAGCATAAAGAATGTTATTTTAAAGTGTGTTAGTGAAAGATAAAACAACAAGAATTGGCACATTGTGGTTCCATATAGCGACACTTTTAAGATTTATTAAAGCGCAACAACAAAAATGGTATGGGTCTACTCACAAAAATAATTTTTATTCGTAAAATGAATGTGGATCATATACTTGGATCCTCCTTTTACTGACCAAACCAAAAGTTTGTTATTACCCGACACATGCCATAGAAAACTACACTTTTTATCATCTTTTAATCCGCATCTGTAAAAAAGAATATATCCAATTGTTTAAAATCCCTTTTTAAAAAAACACGCTCAAAACTTCTCTCGAAAAATTAGCTGTATCTAGTGTTCCCGCCCACTTCTCACTCCTCGTGTCCCTTAGGTACCCGCCAACACCTTATCGGTTGAACGTACCGGCCGAGAAAAAAAAACCCAAAATAACACATTGACCCACCTATCCCGTAAAGCCATCACGAGCTGAAAATTGTGACCAGAAAAATAGGGCTTTGAGTCCCACCTCTAACAAAGCCAATCGTAATACAAAAAAAAATTACAGATTCGATTTCGAACGTCAAAACGAAAAAGATAATTGCTAAACTTAAATGTGTCAATTTTATTAAGTTTTATCACTATAAACCTATACTTGTTCGGCGCCGTGTGCTGAAAAGCAGCGAGTAATGATAACCCATTTTAACGGGTTCCACCTTGGACATTTTTTACACGCTGTCCCAGGCCCACATCGGTGGAAAGACACCTCTCGATAGATTTTTATAACCAGGTGGTTTAAAATATACCCAGGCCGAGAAAGTGTAGAGTTTAACGCGGTTTGAGTGACCCTCGAGAATCCCACCTCCCCCATGCCCCCCATTGGACCACCCCCACACCCTCCCCTCCCTCCCTTCCCCCGAAGTTTTAAAAGCCAGGGGAAGATTAAATTTTCGTGTTAAATTTCCAGTCTGTGTCAATGTTTATATGGGAGTCCGTGTTTTTGAACATAATCATTACTTTATGTAGTTATATATGTTCTCCCAAATTAGTAAGGTGGATTATAATAGTAAAAAAACATTGTATTTTAAACGGGGGGGGTTTTTTTGCTGTGTTTTTATTTATAATAAATCCCTTATATTTAACTTTCACCGGCCGTCACCCCTGTCCCCCACCTCCTGTCCGTTTGGGGGGGGCGGGTTGATCTAAAACCGAAAATAAAAAGAAAAAGAACTAAACGCCACTTTACCGTGAAAGCCTATCCGTGAGCTTTTGCAAAATTTGAGCACAACCCTCACGCCCTGACATAACCCCGTTGTTTCCGCACCTTAACCCCCCAAAGCCAAATTCCGTTGAAGTAAAACATCAAACTAATTCCCCAAGTATCGTGATATACGAAAAACCGTATTCCCGTAAAAAATTACAGCTTAAAAATCTTATATTTATAGTATTTATCTAATAAAAAACGCACCGTTATATAGTACAAAATGTTAAAATTACACCGGCGAAATTGCGATCATAATTAATTGTAGCCATTTTATAATTTTTCTTCACGTGGACAGCATCCAGGTTACCGCCCGTCGAGAGTTTTGTCAGCCCCTCCCCAAATTTGTCCCGATGTACCTGGGTGTGCGGGTGGCCTTTTAAGTTTGTTTAAATTTATATCAAGTTGTCCCATTGCCCTGGTGAGCATTGGGTCCCAGACTGAGAACGATTTGAACTGCGAGACGAACCACCCTTTCCCCTCCTGATTACACCCCCCCCACCCCACGTGCCCCCCCGGGGTTTTCTTCTTAAAAAAAACAAAAGCTGACCAAATGGGAGTAGTCCAGGAACGCCCGACTATTCAAGGTTACCCCCCACCCCCTCTGACAAAGTGTATTTTGGGCATCCCCCGGCGCGTAAGTTTGAAACATAATGTCAAACAACGAGAGTATTCGTTTTTTTTAATGTGCTCCCATACCCCCCCCCCCACCACAAATAAAAGGGGATTTTAACAAGAGTCACAAAACTATTGATTTTCAACACGGGTACCCTGGTGATATATAATAAGTTTAAACCACGTATTTGTATTAATTTACAACCTCCCCGCTCATCACCCGTTTATTTCAATGATGCGCATTGTGTATTTAATGTAATAGTGTGGGTTTATGTGGCCCCCACCCCCCCTCCTCTAACTGTGAATCCCAACCGCCAACAATTTTTTTCAAATGGCTGCGCCCAACGTAAACCAACTATAAAAACCCACATTTTTTTAATGTCGTCTTCTAAATAAACGTCCCCTAGAGTAAAGCCTTTCAAAATGATACCATTAAACAGATTAGATCTTGAAGATATGGACAAAGAATACCTATGTAAATCAAACACGTGTTCAGATACCGATCTGTGAACTGACCGTAAAATTGAACAATTAAAATGAGTCAAATTATCCTTTAGTTTTTTGATCATTTCTTTAAGACCCCCCTGATAATAAACTAACCAACACGCCCTGCCTGGTAATCAATTTTTCACGCAATTGCAACAGTGGCGTACAATTTTCCGACTTTTACCCATGACCCACAATCGCTTTGGTTAGTTATATAAACACATTAGTTGAGGCGCCGGGCTTGAATGAAACAGTGTTGTAGGTAAAATAAAATAGGAAGGTTAAAAAAAATTTATTTTTTATAAAACCACGAGTTATATTTTATAAGTTGAGAACTATAAAAGAAAGGAAAATTAATTTAAAACTTAATAAATTTAGTACAAGTACTGTTCATCGATATAATTGATGACTAAATCAACGTGTGTGGGTGCTTGAGTTGAGGAGATACTGCCGTATTAAAACAAATATTTAAAGAATGTAATAATTTCTTTTAGAAGGACTAAGAGATGATTCTAGAATAAGTAGTGGAGAGAAAATGCAAACGTGTGAAAAAGCGTCAATGAGGTGTAAAACCCTGTCCCAGTAAGGGCCAACCCACCCCCACCGTTATAATTTTTTATATTAGATCATATGTGTGCCCTTTGGAACTTAAAAGTATTTTAACAATATTTATAAAATTTCTTATAATATAGTCTGCTTGTATAAAGAAAACTTTTGAGGTTTTAATTACAAACCAAGCATGATTTTATATTTTAACCTTTATTCATGAATTACCACAATAATACATTTTTAATATTGGCCGTGCCTCCCCCACCAAACTTATAAGCCCGATGACTAAGATGTAGCAAAATCAAAACATACAAAACAATGGTAATAAATCGGAAGTGGAATCGTCACCGTGAAACCCCCGCAACGTGATGTCCTGAGATTGTGGAACGACACTCGAGTCACGATTATGACAAAAATAACACGTTTTGAAACATATGTTTCCATTACCGATGGTGGCATCCGCCAACCAGGCTACCAATTCCCTAGGCTTTATTATGCGGACAACATAAGTATTAATTTTGTCCCACGTAAAAATAACAAGTAACCACAAATACAGTTATACTGTGTCAAGCAGAGTATTTTATCCTAGTACGACATAAAAACGCAAAGGAGAAAAGACTTATTGGAGGGTAAATTTCCCCCAGCCAAACACATTTATAAAGCCAACTTTCTGTATTGGATAACCACCAATGAATAGAATATCAATAGTGCCAATACACTTCCAGCACATTCCCTACCCATTGTATCAGGAACGTCCCTCTAAGTAACACTTTGGTAATTATTAGTGTCCCGATGGGCTATTTGCCCAATTAGAAAGTCAGGTATACCTCAAAACGTAAATTATTGTAACATGTAGATTTTTATTATTTATCCCTAAAATACAGACCCGACGTTCACCCCCACCAGATTGTTGATATAATATATCAGCTAACGCCCATAGAAACCAATGGAATTTTGAATGTAACAACATAAGGATTAAGTCAAGTA
>CALYLW010001648.1:67816-176252 GCA_944989445.1 Ampullaceana balthica | reverse complement strand
GGATACAAATTATAGAACTGGGGAGTACAAATATTGGATACAAATGATATAACTGGGGCGTACTAACATTGGATATAAATTATTAAACTGGGGTGTACCTAAAAATAATGTAAAAATGTTCCAATTTATCTGTTTGTATTTCTTTTAAGCGTAACTTTAAAAATAGATGTTTATTAATAGAACATAAAACATCATCTAAGATCTTAATGGGCTAACGGTTTCAGATGTAACAGCTGGAATAGATCAATTTACATAAAAGAATGTTAATAATCCCCATGTTAAGCCTAATAGAGAACATTTTGTTGTTTATGTTTTCTAGCCCCCGGGCCATTCCTCGACAAAAGCTCGGCACATTCCTTCCTCCGGACCAAACGAGAGGCTGACGAGTCAGGACTTGCACGCCGCAAGAGAAGTCAGTCTATCATGAGCGAGTGCTGTTTCCTTAAGGCATGTTCCTGGGAGGAGTACTCCGAGTACTGTCACAGACATGCAAGGGTCCCGGCAACCATGGAAAACTCCTGCACCTATTCCTATAGCTGATGTGGTGGGAGTCTGAAAACTTATTAAACAAAGGACGAATAAATCCTTTTAAAAAACACTCTGAATTTTTTTATTGATTTCTATCAGCGTCCTCCCCAAAACAAACAAACAAAGTTGTTTTTTAATGTTGTTTCAATATTTTTTCGTGTGGCTTATTCTCTTAACATACACATGTAGAAGTTTTTTCATATTTCAACAGGCTAGACCTAATTAGGTACTCGAACTATCGGTATTGCAACCTAGTTCCTGAAATTGTAGTGCTTCTGTTTACCTCATACCCCGCAAGGCTGGGGGGGGGCGTGCGAGCCATATGCTTATAAAATGCTGTACGCCACTGTCAGCAAATAGCATAGGGTACCCATGGGGTAGCCAAATCATGAAGAGATCTATCTCTAGTTTTACATGAAGTTTATGTGGGGATATGGAGTGTAACTCACAAATTAAAATATTAAACTAGTGAACAAAAATTAAAAATAAATTCAATAGTTGTTTTTCTAGTAAAAGAATATGAACTAAAATGAATTTTGAGTTTAAATTTTAGTTTGAAATTAAGAAGTAGCAACAATTTAAATCGGTGATCGATAGAGTGGTCGCTGATGTATGTGGGAAAATAAATTGGTAAGGAGGTGCTCCATTTCGCCGAGATAACATCAGACTGGATTGTATTTTATGACTTGCTCATACTTTAGGTCAGAAGTGGCGAACTTTTGGGGGCCGCGTGCCCGAAATGCAATTAAACCCCATTTATTTATAGCAAAGTACCAACACTCCCGTGAAACACGAAAATTGATGTTTGGTTCGGCTGGTTTGATTAAGGAAGCAGTTTTTAGTAGTATGCCGGCTGATGAGGCTCTGCGTGCTGACTGTGGCACGCGTGCCATAGGTTCGCCATCACTGCTGTAGTTGATATAGACGTTATAGCAATAGCAAGGTTCTGAAAGTAAAGACATGATTCAAAATTCATCATTACTTTCTGAAATGTTGAAAATATAGCTTTTTGTTCACCTCACATGATGTTCAACAAATTAAAGTCTTTCTATGCCCATCTGGTACTGTATTTAATTTGTACTTGGCATTTTGTGGCTGTAGTAATTGATATACTAGTACTACTAGGATCAGAAGTTGATCAAAATGGCGGAAACTACATTTTTCTGCCGCCTATAAAGTAAAATAATAAACATGCGCTGGAGAAATTTACAAAGTACAATTGAAATATGAGGAGAAGGGGCCAAGCCGGTTCACTTGCGTCTCAAATCCAGTCGTTTCGGGTAGATGAGGCTCGTTAACCTTGGCTGGTAGTTCATCTAGGAGAAGGAAACTCTGACTTCAAACTTCCGCTGCCTTGCGGCTACACTCGCTACCCGGGGAAGGCTAAGGGAGTAAACCCAGACAGAAAAACATGAAATGGAGCACCTACAGGCGGTCTATACATAAAAATCATGTACATTCCGGCAGCTCCTGCGACGCAAATGGCGCCAAGCTGCATCGACGCAAGTCGTTCCCTTGGTTACACCATTGACGTGGAGAGGGAGGATATGCTGTATGTGCAGCTGCTAATTCTCCATAATACCCGCCCAGGCATGCATCACATCAGGAGTGGACACTCCAGCGTCTCAAAAAGTCCTGCACCAAGAAATTTTTGTGAAAAAAAACAACCCAGGTGATGCACCATCGTCTCTCGAGACGGAAGGATGCCGAATAAGAAACACGCTGGATACACAGCTTACTATAATCAATCGCGTCACAGTTGGTCTTGAAATCGTGCTACATAAGTTCAAACAAAACATTAGTCAAACATTATAAAAGCATTTGCCCAATCACCTGCAAAACTTTGGTCAAACAACTAACAAAACAATGATCAAACAATTCACCCCCAAAAAGCGCTAATTTGCCATGAGATAAAGCACTGTGTATCATCCATTCAGTCGTATGTACATCAGAAGTTTTAGAATATGTTAGTTTGAATGACATCATCAAGCCATCTAGACGTAATTCATCTGTCAGTTTGAATGACCGCATCACACCATCTAGACGTAGGTCATCTGTTAGTTTGAATGACCTCAGCACACCATCTAGACGTAGGTCATCTGTTAGTTTGAATGACGTCATCAAGCCATCTAGACGTAATTCATCTGTCAGTTTGAATGACCACATCACACCATCTAGAGGTAGGTCATCTGTCAGTTTGAATGACCTCAGCACACCATCTAGACGTAGGTCATCTGTCAGTTTGAATGACCTCAGCACACCATCTAGAGGTAGTTTATGTGTTAGTTTGAATGACCTCAGCACACCATCTAGACGTAGTTTACGTGTTAGTTTGAATGACCTCAGCACACCATCTAGACGTAGTTTACGTGTTAGTTTGAATGACCTCAGCACACCATCTAAACGTAGTTTATGTGTTAGTTTGAATGACCTCAGCACACCATCTAGACGTAGCACATTATTTAACTTCATATGAGTCTTGTTGTCAACAGTGTGACGTTGTTAGATCAGTAAGTTAAAGATAACAATTTTAGTTCTGATGAGAATAAAAATGTTATGCTCTTCAACCAAATTTTACATCTATAAAATTGCTTGCAAAATAGCAATGAACTGTTTTAAATGTATGTTTTTTACATGCGTTATTTAGTAAACGCAATCGTAGATAGTCATCGGTGTCGTGGCAGAAACAAGCAAAATGTCATCTTAAACTTTAATTGGCTCCACTGAGACATGCAGACGTCATTGGTTGTGTTGGTGATGGGGGTGGGGTGGGGGTTGGAGGGCGTGAGCACCTATGGGTCAATCATATTATTTAAATGGGGTGACCCTATTTTAGCACTGGGAAAACAAATTAACCTATTTAACCAAACTCTTAACCCACTTATCGTCCTCAAGCAAAGAGAAGCAGAATTCGTGACACAAAACCTTAACTAAGAACAACTTAAATTGCCATTAGAGACATATGTAGGCTACGCACATTATTATAAGAAAATTAATTTTTTCATAGAACTGTAATTGATGTTTTCAAATGTGTTTTATTAAAACGATTCTGAATGCAAGAAGAATAATTGAATTGCATCGTTTAGTCTCTAGCTGCAGTATCAGCATTGATAAGCTTGCATCCTCTGTTGTCTTTCTTGGTGTACACGTGATGACGTGAAAACAAGATGATGGGAAAGAAGTCGTGAACACGATGACGTGACCACAAAATGAAGTGAAATACGACATGACCACCGGATGACGTAACCACACAATGACGTGAAATACGACATGACCACCGGATGAAGTAACCACACGATGACGTGAAATACGACATGACCACCGGTTGACGTGACCACACGCCCAGCCGGCCATAAGGAGCGCCTCCCCCACCTGCCCTAAACGATGTTCCATGTCTGTGAATATGCCGCCTGACTTTGAGCATTGATTACCTTTCCCTGATGGAATATTGGGGCGTTTAGAATTATTGGCACTTCGGTTTGGGGGGGGGGTGACTCTGAGTCTGATGCTTCGTTTCTTTCATTTAGTCAAGTCGTAAGGTGCAGGTGAATTTTTTGGGCGCTGGCAGTGTTGAAAGGCTTTGGTAAAATAAAGACATGGGCTGTGTTGTGCCAACCAGCGTCACTACAGCTTGTGATGATATGTTGTGCCAACCAACGTCACTACAGCTTGTGATAATATGTTGTGCCAACCAACATATGTTGTGCCAAACAACGTCACTATAGTTTATGATTGTAGTAATTATTATAGCCATTATGCTTAGAGAGAAATAAGAAAATACAAAAACTATTTGTAAACTGATAATATAAACTATAATATAAGTTTCAAATTTTAAGAATCAGACACATAAGTAGTTGAATTTTTTTTAAATATTTATAATATTTAAGCTTTTGACAATAAACACACACTATTATCTGAAAAACTTAAATGTTTATTTGGGAAAAAAAATTAAATGTATACATGAGTTATACATACAGGAAATTATTGTTAAATATATTTACACACAACAGTTTGAAAATTTTAATACAGACATACATTACTTTATAACTCTCATTGACTTAAAAGTTCAACATATATTTTAAGTACTAGTTTGTGCTGCGGCGCCGTGGCGCCTGCGGCGCCCCCTCTTTTTAAGGGCGCCTACGGCGCCCACCTTTTTCAAAAGCCCCCTAACTTGTCCTTTTATGATAAATACGTTATATTAAAATTTCTTAAATGTACACAAAGTAGTATTTTATTTTTAAAAAATTTAATTAAATTCTTTTTAATGTAAAAAGCCCCAGTAACTTATCCTTGTATGATAAATACGAAATATTCCTGAAATGTACACAAAGTATATATATAATATAGATTGTGCTGTGGCACCCACTTTTATTTAGGGTGCCTACTGCAACCACTTTTTCAAAAGCCCAACAAACTTGTCCTTGTATGATAGATACGTAATATTAAGCTACCTTAAATGTACGCAAAGTAATTTAAAATAGAGGTTATATTTTTACAGTGCTAATCACCACACGGTTTTTAAACTAATTTTAGAAAGCAGCGCACCAAATTACTGCACCAAAAAACTATTTATTTGAGTCAATCAGCACTGCTTACAACACAATTTTTTTAAAAAGCAGAGTGATGTCCCTTAGCGTTAGTCTACATAATTGAGCGTAAATATATATATGATTGCACAACAAAATTAACTGAATGCTCAATTCAATTAAAATAACTCAAATTTTGACCCCAGAATACATGTTTGATGTAAAAATTTATGATAATAAAATTGATTCCAATTGCGTGTTTACATTCCAATAGGATCCCTTTCTGATTCTTGGGATTCCGTTCAAATTGAAATCCGTTTCCCCTATATGATTCCATGTTGTATTTTAGACTACGTTCTCCATTATGAGCCCGTTGCGTAATGTTATTCCATCCATGAAGTAAATCCCTTTCCCCCATAAAATACCATACATAAATGGGATCACATAGCTTAGTCCAACTCCTATCCGTAAAGTGATCCTGCTTTCGGTTGAATCCTTTTCCCTAGATCCCGTTGCATATTGGAATCCAATTCATAATGGGATCCATTTTTCCAATGTGATACATCGGTGGGATCACATATCCCAGTAGTATCATATTGCATAATTGAATCCCGTTCTTGGTCGAATCCTTTTCTCGACTATTATCCCGTTGCATTATGGAATCCTATGCTTACCCCTAGATGATCCCCTTTCACCGATTGGATCCCATTCTTCGATATGTTTTATATACCACTGTATGATCCAATTACATTATGGGTTCCCGTTCCCTGTGAGCTCCCATTCTTGTTTCTCTCACATTATAGCTAAAACCATTATTCATTTAAGTTTTAAAAAGGGGCCCGGTGGAAACCCATTCTATCCACGTGAGGTCTCAAACCTAAAATAAGTCAGAAAAACAATTGGATAAGACTTTAAAATTTGTCCTATGTATATTTGTTTCAAATTACTGCGGAAGTAATGAAAAGTTAAACCACAGAAGTTTCTAGTATATTTTAAATTATACCCGAATCAAGTGAATAATAAATGTATAGTACAATCATAGTCTGGAAAATATTTGAGCTAAAACTTTAAAATTTGTTCCAATAAAAAAGACTAACAATTAACGGAGATGTTGCAAAAATAAAATTTAGAATTTTCTTGAATATCTTAGACATACTATCCCGTGATGTTTACCTAATTGAAAATCAGTCAGAAAAACAATTGGAGAAGAACTTAAATTGAATCCAATTTAAATATGTTTAAATTACAGAGACGAAATTACAAAAGCTTCTAGAACATTTTACACCGTAACCAAATCAAGTGAATAATAAAACTAATATTACATTTAAAGTTTGACAAATAATGGGGGCAATATTTTAAAACCTGTCCCATTAAAACATGAAAAAAAAATAATAGAGATCCTGAAATTATAAACTTTAGAATATTTAAGAATAGTTTAAATAAACATAAATAAAGTGACACACTCTCCTGTTCTCTCCTTTTGCTAAGTCGTAACTCTCACTGTACTGGTGTCTCTGACGCTCTTGGTGTTCTATTTCTTTTGCGCTCCATATGCAGTCAGGCATCTCATGCAATTTCGGAAACATTTTTTTTTAAAAACATTGTTTCGTGTAATTCCAATAAAGATGCACCAATCTTTTATCCAATTGCATAAATAATGTATTTGATATAGGAAGAAATAAACAAAAATGTATTTTTTTAAGATGTATATGTTAAAAGTTAGATAAAACGATAATGGAACTTAGTATCTTAATGCCACAGTCCATGTTCAGACTGAAGTCGCAGTTGGACTTTGCTCAGGTTTCTCATGCAATTTTGGAAACCTGTTTTCAAAAAAATTATTTCATTTTAATTCCAATGAAAATTTACTAATCTTTAATTATATTGTGACAACATTTTTTAAATTAGTATGTTGCGAGGAATACAAAAAGAGTGCCTTCAGAAATGTTATTAAATCCTTTAAATGTATCTCATCTTGGAGGTATCCTTTAAATTTAAATTATGCATATATATGATTATATATGTTTTTTAAAAGGTAGTAATATACAGACCTTATAATTTAGTCATATATATATATCATGTTGCATGTTCATTTTATTTCCATTGAAAGTATGCTTCAGTAAAATGTGATAGGTCTTAGGGTTTGGGTTAGGTTTAGTGATATGTTTTAGGGTTTAAGCTAGGTTTATTGATAGGTTTTAGGGTTTGGGTTAGGTTTAGTCATAGGTTTTAGGGTTTGGGTTAGGTTTAGTGATAGGTTTTAGGGTTTGGTTTAGTGATAGGTTTTAGGGTTTGGTTTAGTGATAGGTATTAGGTTTAGGGATAGTTCCTCCTTTCTTCAAACCCTTAAACATTTCAATAAACCTAACCCAAACCCTAAAACATTCACTAAACCTAACCCAAATACTAAAACCTAAACTACCCTAATTGGTAGTGTATACTCGCTAGTCTGGTTTGTGAAAGAAATCAAGTTTCTAAAATTGAAGAGCTACAAGTAGGCCATAATATTTAAGAGTTTTCTTATAAGTATGTTTAAAAATAAGAAATTTATCGAGCCTTCCTGGTCGCATTGATAGTGTGATCGATAGCTGAATAGGTGGTCCACGGTTAGATTTTTATTTGGCGAGTCTTTTTTTTAAAACATAAATTGATAAATAATAATATTTTTTTCGTAGTTTGTCCCTGACAGAATCACATTTTAGCTATAGGGATAGGTTTTAGGGTTATGTTATGTTATAGGTTATAGGGTGTGAGTTAGGTTTTGTGATAAGTTTTAGGGTGTGCGTTTGGTTTAGTAATTGGTTTTAGGGTTTCGGATAGGTTTACTGATGTTTTAGGGTTTGGGTTAGGTTTAGTGATGCGTTTTAGGGTTAGAGATAGGTTTAGGGATTGTTCCTCCTTTCTTCAATATTTTTTTATCCCTGAGCATAATTACTTTTAAAACAGAACAAAACTAATGAAAGTAACAACATATTTTTAATTATCAGCCATCGAATACACTTTTAATCGAACGAAACCCTCCCCGGTTCAAATTGCCGCTGACTTCGAACAATTTGGACATACTTGTAGCTCTTCAATTTTAATAACATGATTTCCACCGGAAGTGTACGAGCGAATATACGCTACCAAATAATTATGAAATTGCATTCGCAATTTACATTTAAAATTATAAAATGATTTTAATTTCAAAAAATTAAATATTTATACATAATGTAAAGTGCTCCCAATTCAGTTTTAGAAAAGTATAGAAAATAAAATTAATTTAAAAGCTAAAAATTGTGTTTCTATTTAGAAAAAAATTGTTGAACGAAATAGTAACAAAAAAATTCGATTTCATTAAAAAAAAATCTAAATTTTCATTCGCAATTTAAATATTAGTATAATCATATGGGCACGATAGCATTAGCTCATCTTGAGCAGCTTTCATGACTTATTCGTTCATGTGTACATGATGAAGTAACATACTGATATCATATAAAATACTTACATTATCAACACAGACTGAATCCAAATGATTGTCATTCTTACGTAATACAACAAAGTAGGCTAAAGTAGCATTCCATTATAACACAGTGGGAAACAATTAATGTTTAACAAATAATAATAACATTTTTAAAAAAATATACAGAATGATGGGAGGGGGGGGGGTCGAACCTGGTGCTTGCCCAAAATCCTACATGTAGGACCCCATCAAACTAGTGTGTCTCTTGCAATGTCTCTAAACAGTACGGCATCCCAACCATTGCTTTATTGAGATCTTCAATCTTAGTTGTCATTTGCCGCATGTCAAGTCTTGAATGGTGGCGCATTTCTTGAATGACAAAAATATCATCGCCCAATTTCATTGTTAGTTTTTGAATGACAATCTGAGAACCGTTTGGAAAATTTTTGTTTCAATCAACAAGAAGCTAAAACTGATCCGTTTTTTAAAAAAAATTACAATGTGTTGCAAAGTTTGAGAGACCCAAGTAATCCATGATGAGTTATTTAGGTTATTTAAGTCTACCAGTCTATTTGAACTGAAGTCTAGCAGTCTATTTGAAATAAAGTCTACCAGTCTATTTGAACTGAAGTCTACCAGTCTTTTTGAACTGAAGTCTACCAGTCTATGTGAACTGAAGTCTACCAGTCTATTGGAACTGAAGTCTAGCAGTCTATTTGAACTGAAGTTTAGCAGTCTATTTGAAATGAAGTCTACCAGTCTATTTGAACTGAAGTCTAGCAGTCTATTTGAACTGAAGTTTAGCAGTCTATTTGAAATGAAGTCTACCAGTCTATTTGAACTGAAGTCTAGCAGTCTATTTGAAATAAAGTCTACCAGTCTATTTGAACTGAAGTAAAAGCAGTCTATTTGAAATTGAGTCTACCAGTCTATTTGAATTGAAGTCTACCAGTCTATTTAAACTGAAGTCTACCAGTCTATTTGAACTGAAGTCTAGCAGTCTATTTGAAATGAAGTCTATTTGAACTGAAGTCTACCAGTCTATTTGAACTGAAGTCTAGCAGTCTATTTGAACTGAAGTTTAGCAGTCTATTTGAAATGAAGTCTACCAGTCTCTTTGAACTGAAGTCTAGCAGTCTATTTAAAATAAAGTCTACCAGTCTATTTGAACTGAAGTCTACCAGTCTATTTGAACTGAAGTTTACCACTCTATTTGAACGGAAATCTTAAGATATACTTTGTATTTTATCTAAAGTCTATCACTCCATTTAATATGAAGTTTCCCTTTATGTTTAATTATGTAAAATAGCTGAATTACAATTGATTAAAGTGGCAGGGACAACAATGTATTCAAAATTAATACAATCTTTAGTTTATGAAGGATAATAATAATTAAAAATGATAATTTTTTTATTAGTTTCCATTTGTAATTATAAGCCAGATTTATGAAACCTAATTGTCAATTTTCATATTCAGTGTTGACCAGTTCACTTTAGCTGTGTTACTTGAGTTGATTTACTTGAGTTGTGTTACTTGAGTTGTGTTACTTGTGTTGTGTTACTTGAGTTGTGTTATTTTAGTTGTGTTACCTGATTTGTGTTACGTGGGTTGTGTTACATGAGTTGTGTTACTTGAGTTGTGTTACTTGAGTTGTGTTACATGAGTTGTGTTACTTGAGTTGTGTTACTTGAGTTGTGTTACTTGAGTTGTGTTACTTGAGTTGTGTTACTTGAGTTGTGTTACTTGAGCTGTGTTACTTGAGCTATGATACTTGAGTTGTGTTATTTTAGTTGTGTTAATTAGGTTGTGTTACTTTAGTTGTGTTAATAGAGTTGTGTAGAACTGAAGTCTACCACTCTATTTGAACGAAAATCTTAAAATATACTTTGTATTTTATCTTAATTCTATCACTCTATTTAATATGAAGTTTCCCATTATATTTAACTGCGTCAGACATTCTATTTAAACCCCGACGAAACATTACAACACAAAAGGAGATTAAATAGTCCCCCTAACGTTCACTGACGTCGTTTTTATTTCTTCGTGCTGCTGTTTGTATCCTTTCATTTTCCACGATTTTTTGCACTATCTATGAGCAAGTCTGTGGCGTAAGCTACGTCGCGGGTCTTATCTAAAAATATTATCATTCATGTTGCGTGATAAGCCAGGGGTGTCTCAAGTCAGGCCTGCGGGTCAAATGTGCCACGTTTAAATTTAACTGACCCTATGAGAGGTAGTTTTTGTTTCTGTAATGGCAACATGTATAAGTAAAACCGAAATAATGACCTGTTTGGTGGAGAAAATACGATGACGTCAAATGATGGCGTACAATCGATGCCTGTTTATTGTTGACCAAAGTGGATGGTAATTTTACAAAGCCTATGGATTTATGTGCTGTAATGTGTAAAATAAAATGTGATGGCATCAATTGGTAAAATTAGGTGTTGACATATTTGGCAAACTCGGAAAAGGTAATGAATGATGCGTCGGTATACATAAAATGTTTAAATATTTTTTTTTATTAAAAAAAAACTTGTGTCTCTAGATGAATTTTAACGTATTATATTTAGTATAAAGTAAACACCTTTATTTCATAACCCTGCCATTTCATATATCAATTTTTTTTAAATTTCAAATAATGGAAAAAGTCATTTATATAGTATTGAAAATTGCGATAGTAGTATCCCCTTTCCCACTAAAAAATAAATAAATAAGTAAAATATAAAAAAATAATAATAAAAAATATATAAAAAACAATGTAACTCTACAAAATACATACAAAATACAATCATAGGATTGAAGACACTAAACTCAGTTTCAACATAAGTTATTATTGTTTATTATCTGAAACCGACCCGTATATAGCCCTCTTTGAAAATAGTTTGGACATCCCTGATTAAGGGACACTCATTTCAGTACCCACAAGAATTAAGTCACGAAGGGAAGTAATAACTACTAACCCAAACGTTTTGATTTCATTATGCCCTTACTTCCCTTACTATGAAATAATATTCTATAGTTTTAAACTTTACTGTATTAAAATATTATTATTAGTATTACTATTAATATTATTATTAGTATTACTATTAATATTATTGTTATTATTACTATTAATATTATTATTAGTATTACTATTAATATTATTGTTATTATTACTATTAATATTATTATTAGTATTACTATTAATATTATTGTTATTATTACTATTAATATTATTATTAGTATTACTATTAATATTATTGTTATCATTACTATTAATATTATTGTTATCATTTATTTTAAATAAAAACTAAATTCTGTTAACGTACTACCAATTTAAAATTATCAGGTCTAATTTTTTAAAAATTTTTAAATGTGTATGTTTTGACTTTTGCGAATGACGCTGTTACTTTCACAGTAAGAAGGGCAACATTATCAAAACATACATGTCATAAATGATGAAACTGAAAACCACATAATTTTTTCCATAATTATTGTACATCGTTTGAAAAAAATGTTTAAATCACAACCATGCTTCATCGAGGGAGAGAAAACTAATTTATAGTTTAATTGTAATACGACTAAAAATTTGGTTTTGAGTTTTGTGAAATTTAGCATGAAAATAACTTCTAAATGATTATAGTTAACTTCAACGTACGAAATGTAGTATGATTTTGTTTTTGACTTGAAAATATTTTTAAAAGTTCAATGACCCTAATTGAAAATATACAAAAGAGGAATCGAAAAACAAAAAATAAAACATCAATTTTTTCTGAAATTAGTGTCTGTTTTATTCAAATTTAATTTGGGATTAGCTCATCTTGAGCAGCTGTCATGACTTAAGTGTTCATGTCAACATATACATGATGTAGTAACATACTGATTACTGATATCATAATATACATATACATGATCGACACAGGTTGAATCCAACGTGTGTCACCATCACACACCATCACATATCACAAGATGGGGAAGTCAATCCAATTGATGGTCATTCTTGTATGATACAACAAATTAGGCCAACGAAGCATTCCATGTGAACACAGGGAAAAATCTTTAGCAAATAAAAGTAACATAAAAAGTTTTATAAAAAATTTTTTCAATTTTATTCTTAGACGACTCTGTGGTAATGGGGTACTGTGGGGAACAGGGCGGCCGGCCGAGATACCGAAATCCTAAATGTTTTTCCCAATCAAATTATTGAATGTCTTTCAATGTCTCTCCAACAGTATGACATGCCTCTCCTGCTTCATTGAGGTCTACAACTTAGTTGTAATATGCCTTGATTCTCGGTCAACTTGTGTACCTGAGTTCAAATGAACACCACCACTCAATATCCTATCAACTTGTGTACCTGAAGTCAAATGAACACCACCACTCAATATCTTATCAACTTGTGAACCTGAAGTCAAATGCACGCTACCATTTTGAATCGTAAGTAGAACAAACATCCACATAGCACTGGCCCTGCTTTACAGTTTATTTCAGTTTGCTTTAATTATAAATTATATCTTCATATTATAAATGGATGTAATAAGCTGATAATTAACAGGCTTAAAAGGCTGCAATAAATTGATGTGACATACTGACATAATACACTGAAGGATTGAACTTAAAGGAATCATATCTTTAATTAGTTTATGTACTGCTTGCTATTTTCAACACTTTTGTCATCAACCAATCGCAAATATCAAGGGATGTATGTGGTAACATAGTTGAATTAAAAATGAAAAGTGTAGCAGAAACTGAATTTAAAAGAAATTTAAATAAAATCTTTACCTTATGATATGAAAATTGAAAAATGATAATTCGGACTTCGCACGGCACAACTCATTTGTTTGTATTTGTAATTATACGCCGGGTCGCCCGGGTACCCGTTCGAAATGCCGCATACTTTTCGCCGTCACAAACAATGCAACGTAGCCAACATCCATGCACCTCATTTCACACAATAATAGATAGCCAACGGCATGCTTCAGTAACATACTATTACTATTGTGAACTTAAATGCACTACAAACTTTTATTCGTGCTGTAAATGCATCTGTCATACTCATAAACTAAAGCCACAGTACACTTACATTCAAACAACATTTCAACAACAATGACGTAACTGAACAGTTACGTCATACGGGCCCATCAGCATGAATGTTAACATCAGCTAGGGGGCGGTAGGCGGTGCCGGGGGTGGCGGTAGGTGGTGCTGGTGGGGGCGGTAGGCGGTGCCGGGGTGGCGGTACGCGGTGCCGGGGATGGTAGGCGGTGCCGCGGTAGGCGGTGCTGGTGGCGGCGGTAGGCGGTGCTGGTGGTGGCGGTAGGCGGTGCTGGGGGCGGCGGTAGGCGGTGCCGGGGGGTGGTAGGCGGTGCCGGAGGGGCGGTAGGCGGTGCTGGTGGCGGCGGTAGGCGGTGCTGGGGGCGGCGGTAGGCGGAGCCGGGGTGGCGGTAGGTGGTGCTGGGGTGGCGGTAGGTGGTGCTGGTGGCGGCGGTAGGCGGTGCTGGGGGCGGCGGTAGGTGGTGCCGGGGTGGCGGTAGGTGGTGCTGGTGGCGGCGGTAGGCGGTGCCGGGATGGCGGTAGGTGGTGCTGGTGGCGGCGGTAGGTGGTGCTGGTGGCGGCGGTAGGTGGTGCTGGTGGCGGCGGTAGGCGGTGCTGGGGGCGGCGGTAGGCGGTGCCGGGGTGGCGGTAGGCGGTGCTGGTGGCGGCGGTAGGTGGTGCTGGTGGCGGCGGTAGGTGGTGACGGGGTGGCGGTAGGCGGTGCCGGGGTGGCGGTAGGCGGTGCCGGGGTGGCGGTAGGCGGTGCTGGGGTGTCGGTAGGCGGTGCCGGTGGTGGCGGTAGGCGGTGCCGGGGGGGCGGTAGGCGGTGCGGGGGGCGGTAGGCGGTGCCGGGGTGGCGGTAGGCGGTGCCGGGTGGCGGTAGGCGGTGCGGGTGGCGGTGCGGGGTGGCGGTAGGCGGTGCCGGGGTGGCGGTAGGTGGTGCTGGTGGCGGCGGTAGGCGGTGCTGGGGGCGGCGGTAGGCGGAGCCGGGGTGGCGGTAGGTGGTGCTGGGGTGGCGGTAGGTGGTGCTGGTGGCGGCGGTAGGCGGTGCTGGGGGCGGCGGTAGGTGGTGCCGGGGTGGCGGTAGGTGGTGCTGGTGGCGGCGGTAGGCGGTGCCGGGGTGGCGGTAGGTGGTGCTGGTGGCGGCGGTAGGTGGTGCTGGTGGCGGCGGTAGGTGGTGCTGGTTGCGGCGGTAGGCGGTGCTGGGGGCGGCGGTTGGCGGGGCCGGGGTGGCGGTAGGTGGTGCTGGTGGCGGCGGTAGGTGGTGCTGGTGGCGGCGGTAGGTGGTGCCGGGGTGGCGGTAGGCGGTGCCGGGATGGCGGTAGGCGGTGCCGGGGTGGCGGTAGGTGGTGCTGGTGGCGGCGGTAGGCGGTGCCGGGGTGGCGGTAGGGGGTGCTGATGGCGGCGGTAGGTGGTGCCGGGGTGGCGGTAGGGGGTGCTGGTGGCGGCGGTAGGCGGTGCTGGGGTGGCGGTAGGCAGTGCCGGGGTGGCGGTAGGTGGTGCCGGGGGGGCGGTAGGTGGTGCTGGTGGCGGCGGTAGGCGGTGCCGGGGTGGCGGTAGGCGGTGCCGGGGTGGCGGTAGGTGATGCTGGTGGCGGCGGTAGGCGGTGCCGGGGTGGTGGTAGGTGGTGCTGGTGGCGGCGGTAGGTGGTGCCGGGGTGGCGGTAGGTGGTGCTGGTGGCGGCGGTAGGTGGTGCCGGGGGGGCGGTAGGTGGTGCTGGTGGCGGCGGTAGGTGGTGCCGGGGTGGCGGTAGGCGGTGCCGGGGTGGCGGTAGGTGGTGCTGGGGGTGGCGGTAGGTGGTGCCGGGGTGGCGGTAGGTGGTGCTGGTGGCGGCGGTAGGTGGTGCAGGGGGGCGGTAGGCGGTGCCGGGGTCGCGGTAGGCGGTGCTGGGGGTGGCGGTAGGCGGTGCTGGGGGCGGCGGTAGGCGGTGCCGGGGGCGGCGGTGCCAGGGGCGGCGCCACAGAGCCACCTGAGATTGAACAACCAACCATCAGTGAGACACATACTGTCAAGTTCTTCATTGCTATCCCTAAAGTCCTCTGCAAGCATGGCTGAGATTATGAGACCATACAGTGCTGGGGCCACAACACAGCCTTCCTTTACACCAGTGGTTCTCAACCTTTTTTAGGGTCAAAGCAACTTGGAAAATGTGTGTCATAGCCACGGACTAGGCCTGTCAACGGGTACCCGGGTCCCGGGTACCCGCTGCCGTGTGATTACCCGGGTAGTAAAATTCCGCCCGGGTACCCGTGAAAATGTGGCTTCAATGTCTATATTAACCGTAGGCCAAACTTCGGCGCCCATACGGCTTTTTTGTGTTTACATTGTGACTCGCGATACAATTTCTAAAATGAAAATTTTTGTTTCAAATATATACTGTGAAATACATCTAAGGAGAAATATCTGTCAACGGGAAATATCTGTCAACGGGAAATAAAATACGGTCCCAACTAATACAATGTATTTTTATATATCTTTTTTTCTCTCAACGTGAAACAGAAATCGCACAGCACACACACACAAAATTGGTTCTTTAAAAGAATCGTATAAAGAAAAGAAAAGTCTTCTGCCAAAAATAAAAGGATGGACTGCTTAGAGATGAAAGACGCTGTATTTGTTAATAAAAAAAAACAACCTTGCTTTGACTAACTTTGCTTTGAAATAACCCGATTGATACTTGCTAATGTGTTTATCTATCCCCTCTCCTCCCTTCACTCATATAACCCACACCCCTGCACTGCTTGTGTTCATTAACACGTGGCGACCTAGAAAAACTGATGTTAATAATACGCACAAGGTCGTAAGTATTTAAATTTATTAAATTAAATAGTTACTAACAGTGTAAGATGGGTAAAACCTCGGCTGTGAGGATGGACTGCACAGAGATGAAAGATGCCATGTTTATTTTTTGGTCATACAAACACCCTTGCTTTGACACTAACTTTGCTTTGAAATAGCCGACAGTGGGTCACCGATTGAGACTATCTAATGTTGTTTTCTACTCCCCTCCCCTCGTCTCTTTCCTCCTATAACCCAGTGCTTCTCAAATTTTTTTGTATTGCGTACCGGCAGGAATTTTTTCCATTGCACCAGGAACCGGTGCACTATTTTCCCTGTACTTACATGGTAGCGAAATGTATTTTATTTCCTTTTATTTAATTTCTTTTTATTTCTTTAATTTATTTGCTATTTGTCAAAAATGACAAATTCTATAAGGTTAGTATTATTGTTAGCAATTGGAGGATTATAATTATATTTTTCTCTCCTTTCTTGATAACTTCCGCGGACCCCCACTTTGAGAAGCACTGCTACAACCCACAGCCCTTGCATTCGCGTGTGTTTATTGCGTTCATTAACACGTGTTTGCCTAGCTCAAAAATTGATATTAATAATACACCCAAAGTTAACAAGATGGGTTAGACGTCGTGTAGAATCAGGCCAATCAAGTTGACAGCGACACGGCAAAATGCAACCATTAAAATTAAATTGTGTCTGTGAAGGGTGGCAACCCAACGCGATAAAACGCCATTTGAACGCTATTCATAAATTGATATTTATAAACAAACCACCGATCCACCCAATGTCAGTAATTTTTTGGTGTCAACAAAAGCAGTACCACTTACCAAAGCACGACATTTTGAGATTTACCGCAGTATTGCGTCCTTCATCGCCATTAGCATCGACTACCAACGCCAAGTGGATATTAACATTCAAGGTATGACACTGAACATTACGTCATTGCCGTTGACATTTTGTTTGCATGTTCAGTTTACTGTCGTTTATGAGTATGACGAATGCATTTACAGCAGGAATTGAATAAAAGTTTTTAGTGCATTATAGTTAATTGCAGTGCATTAGTAATAGTATGTTACTGGAAGCAAGCCGTTGGCTACTACTACTGTGTGAATTGAGGTGCATGGATGGTGGCTAGGTTGCATTGTATAGCGATAATGACTGGGGAAATTTATGCGACGTTTAAGTTTAGAACGGGTAACCTGGGTACCCGTTCAAAATTTTCACGGGTACCCGGGCAGCTTTTTTCAACAAAATTGACAGCCCTACCACGGACCACTACTAAAAACTGTGCTACTGCCGTGATGGAATTTTATATATAATTAAATCTTGTAATTATACTGTATGTACATGTATACATGTTACGGTAGTTAATACAACTTAGATGATATGCTACGATTTGCGTGCTTCAGAAACAATATTGAATGGAAACACATTGTAATTGTTTGTTTTTGTAACGAACAAATGTCACTTACACTAGTCTTATAGTCTTATTCAATTTTATCGCTTACCCTACTATAAAAAACTTAAAGTCATAAAAAGTAGTTAGTATTAGAAATACTGCTATGTAAGTTTATTTAGTAAGAGCCTTGAGCTTGTACATTTAAGTACAGAATCAAACGAGGTGTAATACTTGAAAGATTCCAACGAAGATCATTTTCATCTTCAAGTCTTGAACGATGTTTTGTTTTGATTTTAACCAATGTAATCCACATTCACAAAGATATTATGGACAAAGGGTAGAAGTGTTATAAAATTGTAATGATGCAGTTCTGAGTGCTCATGTGAAGCTTGTATCCAAAATGTCATAACGCTCAATTTCTGAAACAACACATTCAAGGTAGTACCCCTGGTCAGTTCAATGAATTGCTTTATTTCCGATGTTGGTAAATTTAATGTTTCAATGTGTGCAAGAAACAAACAGAAAAACCACGAAAAGCTGTCAACGTTGAAATCAACAAAGTAGAAGTTAAATTGATCCTGCAGTGGTTGGATACGGAAACATTAGTCGATTCATCCAATTGAATAGCAAATTGTCTACAATCTTGTAGCCATGAAATCAACTGTTGTTTAACGTCAGCTGCTGGCTTAGTAATACGGCGTTAAAATGTATCGTATGAAATTGGTTTTTTTTTCAGTTTACTTGACAGTGCTTCGCATAACATCTCTCGATACAGATTATCTAAAGCAGCATATGTAAACAGAGTTTCTGCAATGTTGTGAGGCTTTTTGGACTGTGCAACTCGTATAGCCACCAAAAATGATGCTCTTAAAGCTTTTTCATTGACTTTGGTTGCTTTTCGTATGCAGGACTTCTATCAAGTGAATTGTCTTTGCGCAGAAAAGTTTTCCCAATGTTTTTTTTTAGAGCAGGCATTATGAATACGATGTTTTCGGAGTTTTGAAGGTTTCATCGCTTCATTTGCAATAATTTTCGCACATATCACACTCTGTGGTCTAGGTAGATCATTTACAATGATGCATTTAAACACAAAGCATAAATAATCTTCATAATACTGTCATAAGGCGATTCGTCATTTTTTCTCCGGAACTGCATGTCATTCACACACTCAAATTGTGACGATGAGTCAGTATTTATCGTTGTTCTCTTTATGTTCGTTTGTTTTCTTGAAGAGACAATTATCCATGTGTTCAATCAATTTAATGAATGTAATATTTAAATAATGTCAATATTAATTTAAGGCTAATTTACTCAACGTCTAAAATAAAATATTTCTGAACGTCAATATATCGACTCGATCATAGTCGTATAGAATTTAATGCGACGTCATGTGATTTCCGGTACTGCGAAGAGTGAACATAGTATAAAAACATGTATTTTTGTCGCTATGACATTGAGTGAGGCGCTGTCCAAAAATTACGTCAACAATTTTTTGGCGATTTTTACCTCCCCCTGTCAACAATTTGTCAAACTTCCCGAGACCCCACCCCCTAAAAAATTACATTAATATTTGATTACCCCCCCCCTTCCCAACCAAAAAAAATAATAATAAAATAAAATAAAATAATAATAATAATAAAATGGAAACAAAAATTTAATATACTAGTTTGCAACTACAACACAAAAGTGAATAAAAGTAAAATGTTTCGAAAGACAAAGTTTAATAAACATTTATCTTATGAACATATTTCCAATTCATAACTACAAAGGCCTAATCTAAACAGTAAAGCGATTATAGGGTTTACAAAAATGTTTACACATTATACCTTTAAATTATGAACATATTTCAATTAATGTAACATTTTAAATTTTAAAGACTATTTAAATATTTACAAAGACTATTTAGATATATACAAAGATTTGTTCTAACTTCAAGCAGAAACGAGATTAAAAAGTTACACTATAAATACAATTTTAATTTATATATTAAACATTTTTTTACAAACAAATCCTAATCCTATATCCTAGCCTCTATATCTTCCAATGGAGATGTCAAATATAGCTTCTTTACTTTTCCACAACTAGCCATTCTGCTCTGAACACCTCTTCATAGGCAAAAATTGCCATGAGCTCTCTCTCTGTCTTTTGGCTGCCACTCGCATTGGACGAATTCTTTGCTGTTGGGGTTGTTTTCGAGTTGTTGAGCCTTCTCGTCCATGAGGGGCATCCACCGATCATCGTCGGCGTCTGCGATTCCTCCAAGGGCATAGGCCACCTACGAGAGACCTCCAGGCATCTCTATCCTGGGCCAGCTTCTCCAGGATCTTCCATTCATGGCCAATTCTATTGATGTCTGCCTCCAATTCTCGGTGCCAAGTGTTTCTTGGACGGCCTCTTTTCCGCTTACCCTGTGGGTTCCATTTCAGGGCTTGCTTTGTTGTGTTAGAAGCAGGTTTTCTTAGTGTATGACCAATCCGCCTCCACCACTTCTGGAGAATCTCTTCCTCAATGGGCTTCTGTTTTGTGCATGTAGTATTTGACTGGGCCCAGGCATACATTGTTGGTGCTGTTAAACGTGCTTCTTTAACATGGCTTTCGAAGCAACATAAAGGTGACAGATTTTACAGATACGTTCAAACATTAGCAACAGAAGAGATGGGCAATATTTATCATTTGGAAGAATTTTGAATGCTTTTGCTGATCGAGTTAGTTGGTTTTCAACTTTCACAGACTGATTGAAGAAAAGAGATGGAAATCTATGTGAGTTTATATCAGATACTTCTGGTGCTTTAAGACCCTCATTATTTGGGGGGGGGGATTAATCGATCAGCAATAATATCAAAGTAGGAGCTTTTAATCGGGTGGCATCAAGTTAATTCACAAAATGTGAAAATTTGTATAAAGTAGTGACTTGTTCTTACATGGTTTTGGCACCAAACTTGATCTTAACATTTTTAATTTTTTTATTATAACATTTTCAATTTCAAGCTCAGACTTTTCAGGCACAATATATTCTGCCACTGTTGGAAAATTGTCTATGCTTACTTGCTTCCATATTTTTGACAATGTTTCGCCAGCATATTTGAAGTTTAATTTTTCAAACTCCTCATCAGTTGTTCGACCTTGTGTGTCGAGGTGGCTTTCAAAATGTTCATGTGGCAAAATTAGTCCCAACAGTTCTCCTCTAAAAGGAGCCATTCGCCTTTCTACTCGAATAAACGCCATTCTACCAGGCGCATTCTTTGCTACAAACATTGCATCAATATTCCGCTTTACAAAATGATGGATGGCAACATCAATAACTTTTTGATACCTTGGATTTTCATCAGGTCCACCATCAACAGACATAATAAGAATCGGTTTGATCATCTTGTTGCTTCGATCCTAAAGGTAAAAGGAGGAAGTATCTAAAGTTGCAGTGAAAACCACAACGGGAAAAAGATTGTGCTATGCTTAATTGCAGAATATTACCCCCGTTGTGGTTTTAACTGTAACTTTAGATACTTCATCATATATCCTATATCCTGTGTCATTGTTTTTGTTTTTCCTTTCTTTTTAGTTTACACAAATATTTTAAAATTATTTTATGATATATGTTTTAAGAATTTAAATATTACTTATGTAAGTACCTATTTTATGTTACTGTGCTGATGAATGCATTAGCTGAAACGTCTGTTGTCGTTTTAGTTTAAATTTATTGTTTTCATTGCACAATTTGTTTGTGTATTTTGTATTTTATTTAAAAGCTTTATCTCAGTCCCATTGTGTATGATAAATTGAATGTCAACAATAGTCTTTAAAAGGAGCGGCTGATCTTCAATTCTTGGTCGACCAGCTTTCTGTCGGATCTTCAATTTACTGCTGACGTCAGAATTTTCAGCACAAATTTGAGCTAAAGTTTCTTTTTTCGGTATATCTTCTGTTTTTCTTGTTTATATTTTATTCTTTTCAGTTTCTTTTCTAGCTCATCAACCTTATTTTTTTCTTTCAGTTCCTTTCCTGATCTGAACTTAAAACACCACTATCTTTTCGTTTATACAAGCCAATAAAATAGCTCTTGAAGATGCTTATCTGAACCAGAAGCTCATTAATGTTGCCTTATTTTATGTGGTAAGGCGGCATAACTATTCAATAACCAATATACTTTTGTTGGCAAATCGTCCTCTTTTTTTCAATTTATTGCAAATTTCAGTGACCTCTCTTTGAGAGTCTTGCATACACTTGTTGGGAAATGCCTTTACATAAACTTCAGTACAACAACGTGTTAAAGTTTGGTTTCTCTAGACGCTAGAGTAAATCTTTAAAAAAAATTTTTTTAATTGTTTAGTTCAATTGTTAATAAATCTGTTATTAAAAAAAAAGAAAAAGACAAATAGGTCTAGGCCTATTTAACAATTTTTCATAATTCTTAACCTTCTAAACATGTAATGTATTAGTAAGATTTCAAATAAGGGCTAGGGTAATCCTGAAGTTTTGGCACGTATATTATATTATTTCACTGTGAATTTGAATTTTCTTGTGCGAAAAATAAAATAGATGAATGATTTTTTGAAAAAAAATTTTTTAAACACTTCTTCAGTCAGTAAATTTATTTTAGCATAGGTAAAAAATTTGGCTAGGAAGTTGCTAGATAAACAAAATGAATGTATTACTTTATTTTAATTGGATTTATGTATCGACAAGAGCCGAAAAAATGCCTTAGAAATTTAAAAAAACTAAAAAAATTAGAGCTGTAATAGCTAAAATATAGCACATATTAATGCATTTACCAAGTAAAAAACGAAAAATTTTCACGAGAAAATTCAAATTCGCAACGAAATAATATAAGTGCCAAAAGTCCAAAATTACACTTTAATACTTTAATCTTTAACTTTAGATCTAATCCAATTTCACAGTGCAAGCCAATCTCTCTCTCTCTCTCTCTCTCTCTCTCTCTCTCTATATATATATATATATATATATATATATATATATATATATATATATATATATATAATTCTCTACGACGCCCAACCATGAGGGACACCACCACGCAAGTATGTGCAAACTAGCATGACGAATGACCCTCGCTGGCGTCGACCAATGTCTCGAGACCAACAATGATCCTTGCGTTCACTTGCATTGTTCCTTCACAGAATAACGTGAGATTCGTAGTGTACTGGTTATCACATCGGCCTTATACGGGGAAGGTCCTAGGTTCTTTTACCACTTTATTGCCAAAATGGCTGACCCTCGCTAGGGTCGGCCAATCACAGTTTATGGTTGGCAAGCTAATGTGGTAAAGTGTGGTGGGCAGGTAGATAACCACAGTGCGAATTTTTCGAAACCAACAATGAGTCGGCAGTGTCGGCAGCACACACAAACGACGTTCACTCGCGTTGTTTTGATTTCTTCGTGCTGTAGTTTGTGTCCGTTCTTTCTACACTTTCTTTGCACTCTCCATGAGCAAGTCTGCGGCGTATGCTACGCCGCGGGGCATCTATTTTTTTCTAATAGAGTCTAGTATAACCAATAATGCAATTTTATAATTTATATAGACATTTAGTTAATATAATGTAGATTGTGTACTTACATAAATCTTTATTTGCACAGCAGAATTGAACAGACCAACAATCAACTTTGAAAAAAATAATATTGTTACGAGTAATCATCTCGTATGTCTATATCTAGATATGTGTGGCGTCTCTTTAAAGCACAGCATCGCTATTAAAAAAGTAGGAATATGGTTTTAGTTAATTCACTTAAAATACTGAAGGTTGGTGGAGTGTGTAACACATGACTAAATAATGGTGCCAAATTTTCCTTTGTTAAGTAATTAAATTATTTTTTTTAAAGTAGCATTGTTGACGTCAATTTTTCTTGACCCCCCCCCCTCCCCCTTGTCAACAATTTTCAAAAATGTTCAGCAACATATTTTGTTGGCGTAATTTATGGACAGCCCCTGATTAAACGATTAAACTTAATCAATATTTTCAAAAAGTGACAAAATGTATACTGTATACCTTTTCATGTTTTTAATTTAGCTAATTTAAAATTTCCCGCCTTGCTCATGGACCACCAGACTCGAGCCTGCATGTCATCATGGATCTGCCTTACAATGGCTATACATTTTTTGGGCAGCCATGCTTGACCATTATCCTCCATAGACCCTCTCACAAGACTGTGTCAAAGGTTTTTGTCACGTCGATGTATATGGAGAAGAGGTCCATATTCTGCTCTTGGCACTTTTACTGCAACTGCCTTGCTGCAAAAAAGATGTCGATGGTCACGTTCTTTCTGGAAACCACATGGGCTTTCTGGTAATAGACAATTGTCCAGATGTGAATTTAGGCGATTTAGGAGAATTCTGGCGAGTATTTTTCCTGGAGCTGATAGCAGTGAAATGCCACAATGATTATCGCAGGCTTGGCGGTTCCCGTTTCGCTTGTACAAGTGGACTATAGAGGCATCTTTGAAATCCTCGGGTTAGTCCAGAGGCGTTACTGAGGTTGGTTTTATCTGGGGTGGTAGCTCATGGTGTCACCTTCTCACGACCAATGTTCCCTCTAAGGTTCGCCGGTGCATGTACAAAGTAAAAAAAACAACTCGTGAGTAAAGTTGTTCAGCATTCATTTTGTGTGAAATATTTTACTAAATTTGCTGCGTTGTATTCTTAACTGCTGCGCTGAGTTGTTAAAATATCTCCGTTTCCACGTAGCTTAAAGGGAACATTTCTTCACAACTTATCCCGTAGAACTCCTCCGAGTTTTCTAGTGCCAAATAACGGGAATCAATGTTACCTTTAAGCTGCGCAGCTGCGTGGCCGCGCAGATGTCTAACTGACACCTGGGGTTGAAACATAGCCTATGACCTGTCCCTGGTCAAATGAGGGTCCCATGCAAAATTTCATCACCCTAGGTCAAACGGTGTGGGAGTTCTATGTGTAACAAACAAACAAAGAAACAAACAAACCAACTTTCATCTTTATATATTAGATTATTTCATGTGAAAATAATTTCGTTTTAGAGGATATTTTTTACCAAAAAAAGTACCTATATTTAAGAGATTAAGTTCCTTAGGGCAGTGCTTCTTAAACTTTTCAGTATCGTGGACCGGCAGGAATTTTTCCATTTCACTTATAGGTACGAGTGAACAATTTTCACTGTACTGACGTGGTAGCGGAATGTTATTTATTTTATTTTATTTCTTTATTTGCATGTGCTAATTTACGAAAAAAAAGACATATTCTATAGGGTTACTAATATGGGTTCCAAATAAGGGATTTTAATTATATTTTTCTGTCCTTCCTTGATAACTTCTGCGGACCGGCAGCGGATGGCCCACGGACCGGCACCGGTCTGCGGACCACCATCTTGAGAAGCTCTACCTTAGAGTACATTATATTAAAATAGCTATCCATGTTGCACGCTTTTAATAAATATAAATAAAACAAAAAATAGACTCAAAGACTTTTTATTAAATTTTCGTGTAGAAAAATCTTAACTCTCCCCCAACATGTGGTGGAGGGAGTAGTGAGGTGGGGTTCGTCTCACCGGCTTACTCCATGATGTCGGTATGTCAAAGCCCAGTTGGCTTTATTTCATTTAAAACAAAATGTCCTGCCTAAAAAGGTGCGGCTGTTTCTTTTCTTTTTTCTCCATAATTTGTTTTATTGTATTTTTGGGGACTTGTTTATTATTGCATGTTAACTGATATATTTTTCGTAATACGTTTTTGCTTTTAACGTATTTTATTGTATTTCGTAAATTATTTCGAGTCGAAAACCATTTGTCGCCTCTTTTTTGTGAAATAAAATCGTACTCAGTAAAATTTTTGATTTTGGTGTCATTCCCCCTGATGGTGTCACCCGGGGCAGTCCGCCCCCTCCCCCTAGTTACGCCACTGGGATTGCCACTTAGATTTGTTGCCGGTTCCATGACAATCACTCACAGACATTTCCGCAATAACACAAAGGCGCACAGGACAAATGCGAACACCGATAGTTGCGCACACGGACAATGGCTTACACAGACAAATGCGGACACCGATGGTTGCGCACACGGACAATGGCGCACACCGACAAATGCGCACACGTACAATGGCACACACCGACAAATGCGGACACCGATGGTTGCGCACACGGACAATGGCTTACACCGACAAATGCGGACACCGATGGTTGCGCACAAGGACAATGGCGCACACCGACAAAGGCGCACACGTACAATGGCGCACACCGACAAATGCGGACACGTACAGAGGCGCACACTGACAAATGCGGACACGGACAATCGCGCACACTGACAAATGCGGATACCGATGGTTGTCACATGGACAATGGCGCACACCGATAAATGCGAACGTACACACTAGCGCACACTGAAAAAAGAGCAAATGGTAAATTTTAATTTGACAATTTGTAGAATATAATGGTATATTTACCATGAATACTGAATTTAAAAAATAATTCAATAAACTATTTGAATAATTTGGATGTAAAAATTTAGATGAGTTTGTTAAAGTTAAAATTCATGTTTTGGAAATGATATTGTTTATTTTAGAAAGTGACGAAAATTTTCGATTCTCACAGTTTTTTCAATATTTTTTCTGTGCAAGGAAGTGTTTTATGTCATTAGGTTTGAGGGGCATGCATTTGTAAATGTTTTTTATAGTATCTGATTTCATTACAATACATACTTAATATTTATCTGCTACGTACGCACCTTCTACACAGAAGATTATTGCGTCCTACGTTCTGCTAAGAACGTACTGGCAAGTGACGCAACGTTCACGGTAATCACATACCACGGCTATAAGGGAACGCGCTATTGTATTTTGGAACGGCCAAATGAAAGTTATTGTATTAGGCCTGATACTAATACTTTTTGCAAATAGTTCAAAATAAGATTATTTATTAAAGATAGAAATGCCTATAAGAATAGAAGTGGCAATGCTTGATATTTTGATTTTCTAAAAAGATTTGACAAATCAGGCATTGAAATAGCCCACTTGAAAAATTCCAACTAGTACCAACCATCATTTTTTTTTCTTTCCACACCTCTTTTAAATAAAAATCGTAGATTTATCGGGTACACAATATTGGTAGCCTATTCTTAGTTATTTATAGTAATAGTAACACTAATAGACTATACCTTATTAAGGGTCTGGTGATCAATATTTTGAGATTAATAATGATCTTTTTCAATTGTAAAGGAAATCAGGCTTTAAACTACCGTAAGAAAAATGTAAGGCTATTTCTATTACCTTTATTATCGTTTCCAAAAAATTATCAGATTTCCTTCTGTAAATTGTAATTTTTTATTTTTATTGTACTGATGAAGGCATTAGCCCAAACGTCTATTGTCGTTTTAGTTTAAAATAAAGCTCAAATTTATTGGTTTAATTGCACAATTTGTTTGTGTATTTTGTATTTTATTTGAAATATTATACCATACTTTTTTTTCAAAAGATTATATTACCAAATTGTCAGATCATATGATCAATGCAAAATACAACACAGTGACAAATTAAGACTTCCACTTTTATGAAACATAATTTTTTTAATGTTATTTTTTAAATAGAGTAAGTAGAAGTGAAAATTCAATGAATTTCTTTTTTTTCCTAATAAAAGCCTTTATTAGATTTTTATTTTTTAAAAATTAGGGCTGTTAACGATTAATTAAAATTTATTCGTTAACCTTTGAAAAATTAACGATCAATTAATCGTTAATTTCCATTAAAGCCAAAAATTGAAATTTATGGTGTCATAAGTATAAGTAATATTTATTAAAATACTTGTCGAAAATCGAAATAACACTGGAATGTCATTTTTATATATAGATAACTTTTTATATAGGCCTATTACTTATTTATAATAATATTCACATCTAAATTATCTAAAAGTAATTCACTATGCTGCAAATGTTAACTTTGTGACTGATTTTTTAAATTTTTTAATGTTACTTTATAGCAGTTATTTTCTGTCATGCCCCTGGGGCGCGCCCCACTATTTGAGAAACACTGCTTTGTAGCATTTTTGTATGCTGATTCCAAATATGACAATGATTTTGTGTTTCGCGTCAGGTTTTTGAGAACACCTCAAAAATGTGTTTACATGGTTTACGCTAATATATATAAGAAAAGTATATATGAAAAGTATGCCATTTTGTGTGCCCATGATTTGGCGTGAGCCTTCAAGTCATGTGACAGACTGCTATTTTTGCATGACGAAAATTGTTGGATTCAACAAGAGGAGCATGCACAATCTGTGACGATTCATTAAAGCGCAGTAGGAAAGCAGTTCTTCCATTTAATGGAAACACAGTATCATCATTTCCAGTGGCACATTCGGTAACATTGAAAACATGAAACTGTTGCTCAGATCTTTGAATTATGATTAGCACAAGTTGTTTATATGTGGGGATTTAAAGGTCATATCCAAGGAGGGTATGTAAAATGTCCACGTTTGTTGTGCCTCTTGGATAGCAGAGCTGACAGTGAGCATTATGCTAAGAAAGTGTGGCCAACAAGAGAAGAATTTACCCCAGGAAGCTACAGTGTCAAGTTACAGTGTCAAGTTACAGTGTCAAGTTACAGTTTCAAGTTACAGTGTCAAGTTACAGTGTCAAGTTACAGTCTCAAGTTACAGTGTCAAGTTACAGTGTCAAGTTACAGTGTCAAGTTACAGTGTCAAGTTACAGTGTCAAGTTACAGTGTCAAGTTACAGTGTCAAGTTACAGTGTCAAGTTACAGTGTCAAGTTACAGTGTCAAGTTACAGTGTCAAGTTAGTGTCAAGTTACAGTGTCAAGTTACAGTGTCAAGTTACAGTGTCAAGTTACAGTGTCAAGTTACAATGTCAAGTTACAGTGTCAAGTTACAGTGTCAAGTTACAGTGTCAAGTTACAGTGTCAAGTTACAGTGTCAAGTTACAGTGTCAAGTTACAGTGTCAAGTTACAGTGTCAAGTTACAGTGTCAAGTTACAGTGTCAAGTTACAGTGTCAAGTTAGTGTCAAGTTAGTGTCAAGTTACAGTGTCAAGTTACAGTGTCAAGTTACAGTGTCAAGTTACAGTGTCAAGTTACAGTGTCAAGTTACAGTGTCAAGTTACAGTGTCAAGTTACAGTGTCAAGTTACAGTGTCAAGTTACAGTGTCAAGTTACAGTGTCAAGTTACAGTGTCAAGTTACAGTGTCAAGTTACAGTGTCAAGTTACAGTGTCAAGTTACAGTGTCAAGTTACAGTGTCAAGTTACAGTGTCAAGTTACAGTGTCAAGTTACAGTGTCAAGTTACAGTGTCAAGTTACAGTGTCAAGTTACAGTTTCAAGTTACAGTGTCAAGTTACAGTGTCAAGTTACAGTGTCAAGTTACAGTGTCAAGTTACAGTGTCAAGTTACAGTGTCAATTTACAGTGTCAAGTTACAGTGTCAAGTTACAGTGTCAAGTTACAGTGTCAAGTTACAGTGTCAAGTTACAGTGTCAAGTTACAGTGTCAAGTTACAGTGTCAAGTTACAGTGTCAAGTTACAGTTTCAAGTTACAGTGTCAAGTTACAGTGTCAAGTTACAGTGTCAAGTTACAGTGTCAAGTTACAGTGTCAAGTTACAGCCTTTGGGAGAAGCACATCGAGCTCTCCTTCCACGACTCCATATAAAATTGGTGTTAATGAAAGCTTTTATCAAGAGTATCGACCATACTGGCTCTGGATTTTTATATTTGTCAGAAAAATGTCCACGAAGAAGTGAAGCAAAGTTGACTGCAGAAATCTTTGAAAGATGAGGAATTTACATCTACATTGGCCACAGTTGAACTTGAAGCCTGGAATGCTTTCAGAGATGTTGTCAACACTTTCTTAGGTAACTTCAAGTCAGGCAGTTACACAAAACTTGTTAAGAACATGGTGGCCAAATTTTTGGCTTTGGGTCTCCGCATGAGTGTCAAGTTGCACTTTTTGGACTCCCACCTTGACTAATTTCCTGTACATCTTGGTGCATACATTGAGGAGCATGGTGAAAGGTTCCATTAGGACATGGTGCATACAGTGAGGAGCATGGGGAAAGGTTCCATTAGGACATGGTGCATACAGTGAGGAGCATGGTGAAAGCTTCCATTAGGACATGGTGCATACAGTGAGGAGCATGGGGAAAGGTTCCTTTAGGACATGGTGCATACAGTGAGGAGCATGGGGAAAGGCTCCATTAGGACATGGTGCGTACAGTGAGGAGCATGGGGAAAGGTTCCATCAGGACATGGTGCATACAGTGAGGAGCATGGGGAAAGGTTCCATTAGGACATGGTGCATACAGTGAGGAGCATGGGGAAAGGTTCCATTAGGACATGGTGCATACAGTGAGGAGCATGGGGAAAGGTTCCATTAGGACATGGTGCATACAGTGAGGAGCATGGGGAAAGGTTCAATTAGGACATGGTGCATACAGTGAGGAGCATGGGGAAAGGTTCCATTAGGACATGGTGCATACAGTGAGGAGCATGCGGAAAGGTTCCATTAGGACATGGTGCATACAGTGAGGAGCATGGTGAAAGCTTCCATTAGGACATGGTGCATACAGTGAGGAGCATGGGGAAAGGTTCCATTAGGACATGGTGCATACAGTGAGGAGCATGGGGAAAGGTTCCATTAGGACATGGTGCATACAGTGAGGAGCATGGGGAAAGGTTCCATCAGGACATGGTGCATACAGTGAGGAGCATGGGGAAAGGTTCCATTAGGACATGGTGCATACAGTGAGGAGCATGGGGAAAGGTTCCATTAGGACATGGTGCATTCAGTGAGGAGCATGGGGAAAGGTTCCATTAGGACATGGTGCATACAGTGAGGAGCATGGGGAAAGGTTCCATTAGGACATGGTGCATACAGTGAGGAGCATGGGGAAATGTTCCATTAGGACATGGTGCATACAGTGAGGAGCATGGGGAAAGGTTCCATTAGGACATGGTGCATACAGTGAGGAGCATGGGGAAAGGTTCCATTAGGACATGGTGCATACAGTGAGGAGCATGGGGAAAGGTTCCATTAGGACATGGTGCATACAGTGAGGAGCATGGGGAAAGGTTCCATTAGGACATGGTGCATACAGTGAGGAGCATGGGGAAAGGTTCCATTAGGACATGGTGCATACAGTGAGGAGCATGGGGAAAGGTTCCATTAGGACATGGTGCATACAGTGAGGAGCATGGGGAAAGGTTCCATTAGGACATGGTGCATACAGTGAGGAGCATGGGGAAAGGTTCCATTAGGACATGGTGCATACAGTGAGGAGCATGGGGAAAGGTTCCATTAGGACATGGTGCATACAGTGAGGAGCATGGGGAAAGGTTCCATTAGGACATGGTGCATACAGTGAGGAGCATGGTGAAAGCTTCCATAAGACATTTGTGCAATGGAGAGTCAATACCAACGTCGATGGAATTGGGATATGATTGCTGACTATTGCTGGTCATTGAAACGTCATAATCCTGGTGCTGGCCATTGAAACGTCATAATCCTGGTGCTGCTCAAAAACGAAAATCTTGAAAAGACAATTCACAGAGTAATAAATCTATACGAATAAAAGGCAAAGCCCTCACTCACTGACTCACTCACTCATTCATCACTAATTCTCCAACTTCCCGTGTAGGTAGAAGCATTAAACTTTGGGAACTTGCTGAATACACTCTCACGACGATAATTGGCGAATACGAATTTTAAAATTCACACTCTTGGGGGCGGGGGCCCAAAAACGCTTTTTTCCCTTATATTGCAATATAAAATATGAAAATCACTAATTCTCCTATTTCCCGAGTAGGCAAAAGCATGAAACTTTGGGAAGTTGTTCAGTATAAACCCGCAATGGTAACGGGCGAAAAAAAATTTTAATTATCACTTCCTGGATGCCCGGGGCCCAAATGAAGTTTTTTCCTAATATGAGCCATATAAAAACTGGAAATCACAAATTCTCATATTTCCCGTGTAGGTAGAAGCATGAAACACTGGGTAGTTGATAAGTACACTTCCGCGATGGTAACAAAAGAAAAAAAATATTTACATTATCACTTAAGGGGGCCCGGGGGCCCAAATGTAGTTTTTTTTCTTATATTAAAAAAACTGACTCATCACTAATTCTCTAACTTCCCGTGTAGGTAGAAGCATGAAACCTAAGGGAGTTGTTAAGTAACCTCTCGCGACGAATATTGGTATCAAAGAATTTTTAAATTCACACTTATGGGGGCCGGGGGCCCAAAACCTTTTTTTTCCTTACATGGGCTATATTAAAATTAAAATCAATAAGTCTCCTATTTCGCGAGTAGATAGAAGAATGAAACTTTGGGAAGTTGTTGAGTACACTTACACGATATCAACAGGCAAAAAATATTTAAATTAGCAAATACTGGGGGCCGGGAGCCCAAATAAAGTTTTTTCCTTATATGAGCTATATAACAACTGAAGATCACAAATTCTCAAATATCCCGTGTAGGTAGAAGAATGAAACTTTGGGAAGTTATTGAGTAGCCTCTCATAACGATATTTGGCGTAAACTAATTTTAAAATTTACACTCATGGGGCCCGGGGGCCCAAAAACGCTTTTTTTCCTTATATGGACTATATAAAATATGAAAATAACAAATTTTCTTATTTGCCGAGGAGGCAGAAGCATGAACCTTTAGGACAATGTTGAGTACAATCCCGTGATGGTAACAGGCGACAAAAATATTTAAATTAACACTCACTGGGGGCCGGGGGCCCAAAAGTAGTTTTTTTGTAATATTAAAAACTGAATCATCACTAATTCTCCAATTTCACTTGTAGGTAGAAGCATGAAACTTTGGGAAGTTGTTGAGTAGCCTCTCGCGGCGATAATTGGAATAAAAGAATTTTAAAATACAATTTTATGGGAGTCGGGGGCCCAAAAACGTTTTTTCCCCTTAATATAGACAATATAAAATATGAAAATCACTAATTCTCCTATTTCTCGAGAAAGCAGAAGCATGAACCTTTGGGACAATGTTGAGTACAATCCCGTGATGGTAACAGACGAAAAAATATTTAAATTATCACTTCCTGGGGGCAGGGGCTCAAATGAAGTTTTTTCCTTATATGAGCTTTATAAAAAATGAAAATAACCAATTCTCCTATTTCCCGTATAGGTAGAAGTATGAAACTTGGGGTAGTTGTTAAGTACACTTCCACAAACGTAACAGGTGAAAAAGTATTAAATTATCACTTACTTGGGGCCGGGGGCCAAAATCTAATTTTTTTTCTAATCTTAAAAACTGAATCATCACTAATTCTCCAATTTCCCACGTATGTAGAAGCATGAAACTTTGGGAAATTATTGAGTAGCCTCTAACAACAATAATTGGCGTAAAATAATTTTAAAATTCACACTCATGGGGGCCGGGGGCCCAAAAAATCTTTTTTTTCCTTATATGGACTATATAAAATATGATAATAACAAATTTTCTTATTTCCCGAGGAGGTAGAAGCATGAACCTTTGAGAAGTTGTTGAGTACAATCCCGCGATGGAAACAGATGAAAAACAATATTTAAATTATCCTTTACTGGGGGCCGGGGGCCCATATGTATTTTTTTTCTTATATTAAAAACTGTATCATCACTAATTCTCCAACTTTCCGTGTAGGTAGAGGCATGAAACTTTGGTAAGTTGTTGAGTACTCTCTCACTACGAAAAATGATGAAAAAGAATTTTAAAATTCACACACTTGGGGGCCGGGGGCCCAAAAGCGTTTTTTTCCTTATACTGAAAATTGCCTTATTCTCCACTTTCCCGTGTAGATAGAAACATGAATCTTTGGGAAGTTGTTGAGTCCTCGATGGTAGCATGCAAAAACATTATTTAAATTATCACTCACTGGGGGCTGGGGGCCCAAATGTACTTTTTCTTATATAAAAACTGTCTCAAAGCTAATTCTCTAATTTCCCGTGTAGCATGAAAATTTTGGAAATTATTCAGTACACTCCCGCGATGGTAATAGGACAAAAAATATTTAACTTTTCACTCACTGGGGGCCGAGGGCCCAATTTTTTTCTTATATTAAAAGTTAATCCACTCAGATTCTCCAACTTCCCGTGTAGCTAGAAGCATGAAATTTTGAGAAGTTGTTGAGTACACTCCCGGGATGGTAACAAGCGAATTTTTTTTTGTTTAATTAGCCCTCACTGGGGGCCCGGGACACAAATGTAGTATTTTCAACTTATATGATCTAAATTACAAATTAAAAAAAACTTTAGATACTGTGTAAATATAATTTTACAAAACTTGGAAGATAAAAACTTGATGGCCTATATTAAAATTAGTTAGGGCATTAAAATTATAATATTTCAATATTTTGTAGCCAAGTGCTTACTAAAATCCTAACTTCCACAGCAGCGTGGGTATTTTGCTAGTAATTAATAAATACCATTCTGCTTTTATATTGCGCTTTGGTTAATAATTTGATAACTTCCAATAGTTTTCTGCATGGTTAAAATGTATTATCCATTGTATATTTTGTTGCTTGTTTATTGACTTTTTCCTATATTATAATATAATTATAATATATATTTAATATATAATTATTAAATTTCGAATTGCAAAAAATCCTGACGTGATATGCAAAAACCATTGTCGTTTTCGTATTCAGCATATGTGAAAACATAAAGAACAGTTGCATTTATGGAAACATCAGACAGTGTGCAGCATAGTGAAACTTCTTTAATTATTATATTTCAATCGCATGTTGTAATAGAATGAATTTATCGTTAAAGTCTTACCATTTAAAATTTTAAACCTAAACTAAATTAACTTTATGAAATCATATTAGTTATTAGCCTAAATAAATGTGGGTCACAATTCACGATTATAATGCCTATGAGCAATGGCCATTATAATTAAAATATTATAAATAATAAGTTTAGGAGACCGTGAAAATACCATTTACTTTTAACAACTTGAGTCCAGAGCTGTAAGTTGATCTCGATTTTAAAGAAACATAAATTCATTTAAATCATATTATTTGTTATAATTGTTTATAGTTTTTAGCACAATCCCTAGCCCTAGTCCAGTGTTTCTCAATTATTTTCTGTCATGCCCCCCCCCCTAGGCAGAAAGAAAACATTTCGCCCCCCTCCCCCACGCGACTGTAAATAGTATCATTTTCTATAAAATTGTTATAAGGACACCTCTGCATAACGGTCAAACGAGCCCCCTTTTGCGAAGTCTCGCGCCCCCCCCCCTGGAGGGCGCGCCCATCTATTTGAGAAACACTGCCATAGTCAAACAAGGCATTACAAGGTTAGTCGTAGTCATGAGTCGTAGTCATAATCCTGGTAATAAATAAGTCCTACTAATAAAAGGCTTTCGATAGTGTTTACAGGCCAACTCTGTGGAAGTTACTAAGACACTACGGGATACCACAGAAATTGACAGACATAATTAAGGCTTCAGATGAAGGACTTACATGTAGAATTGTTCATGGCCAACAAACAACAGTAGCTTTTGGAGTACAGACCGGAGTCAGACAGGAGTCTGCTTTCACCTTTCTTATTCATGCTTAACTTTGACTGGATAATGAAAATGTCTACAGAGCAGAAGAGAAATGGTATCCAGTGGACACTATGGAAACAACTTGATGACCTGGATTTTGCAGATGATCTGGCATTAATATCACACACACAGCAACAGATGCAAGAGAAAACTATGTAGCACAGTTCTCTGTTTGCGTTGGCCTGAACATCCATAGAGGAAAAGTCAAAGTCCTTAAAATAAATACATCAAGCAACACTCCAATAACACTGGAAGGAACAAATCTTGAGGAGGTGGATAGCTTTACATACCTGGGGAGCATATTTGAAAATTGAGTCTCAAGAATTGTGGGTGGGTCATCCATTGCAAAGGGTATTGGTACTTGAGGAAGGCGAGTGATAACATCTTCATTAATACTTGAGTTGCTGTTCAGGACAGCATGAAAGTGTTCAGCCCAGCGCTCAAGAATCTTCTCCCCGTCAGTAATTAGATATGTCCCGTCAGCACTGAGAAGCGGGGATGAATTAGACGTTGTGGGTCCGTACACTTCCTTAAGGGCATTATAAAAAGTCTTCATATCATGCCTGTCTGCATATTGTTGAATCTCATCAGCTTTCTTGTTTAGCCATGAGTCTCGCATCTGGTGAAGCTTTTGTTGCATGGTGCGGCGTATGTTGTTCTATGGTGTGGCGTATGTTGTTCTATGATGTGGCGTATGTTGTTCTATGGTGTGGCGTATGTTGTTCTATGGTGTGGCGTATGTTGTTCTATGGTGTGGCGTATGTTGTTCTATGGTGTGGCGTATGTTGTTCTATGGTGTGGCGTATGTTGTTCTATGGTGTGGCGTATGTTGTTGTATGGTGTGGCGTATGTTGTTCTATGGTGTGGCGTATGTTGTTCTATGGTGTGACGTATGTTGTTCTATGGTGTGGGATATGTTGTTGTATGGTGTGGCGCATGTTGTTCTATGGGGTGGCGTATGTTATTCTATGAGTCCTTTACTGATATGGACCTGGGATTACTTGGGTATGTTTTGTGGAGTTGATGTTTCTCTGCCACCATATTTTTGAAATATAGCATGGCGCGTGATTACACTAAAAACAATTTTATGAAAGACTTAAACCACAAACAATAACCAAGGCACAATCATAATATTGATCAGTAAGATAAATTCATTAAAATAAAAAAAGACTGTTAAATTAAATTATTATTCTGATTATCATAAATTCATTTTTTTAAGTTTCTCCGGGAATAGAAACACTTTAATAAGAATTACATTCATCATTACTTTAAAAAATAAGATTTGTAGACGAAAAACGACTGTCCATGAAGTCAGAACAAAGTCAAGTGGGGAAATAAAATTATTTTTTATAATAATAACCGCACCGCCGACGAAAGGGCCATTACTCGGAATAAATTATGACACTACTTTTCTCATTGTTATCCCCAGCAAGCCCCTAAACAGGCTATTAGGTTTAGCGACAATTTTATGCCGTCCATTGCGTGGACCATTGTCACGTCTGATACTCTTCGTGGGTTGTCTTAGAATAGGGGAGGGGTGAGTGTGGATGGGCGGCACCAAGTCTATGATCAGAAGAAGTGACGTTTTAGCTGAGTCTCTGCCAAAGTCTTATTGAACTTGAGGACTACTACTATGGCATCCGTCCATCCTCATGGGATGATGACATTTCGTTTAGGCAAAGTGTAAAAAGAGCACAACAAAAGACTTTATTGATAATTACGTACTTTTAAGTGACAGTAATACAAAATAAAGCACATGATATACGCTCTGTATTATTTTTTCGAGATCTTCCTCTGATTCCACATCTTGTATAACATCGTCAGGTAGGGACGACTTTGTGAGGCTTACTTTAGCTCTGCAGCCAAAGAGTTCTTCGTATGGTTATCCTTTAATTCCAGAATGAAAAACTCAGTTCTTCTTGAATTGGAAGAACCGTAACCCCTCACTCCAATGGCCAGTTTTTTTTTCATCTTGGATCAAAACACACAGCATATTTTCATTGTCCTGGTTACCTCATTCGACGCTCCCCTAGCTTTATGAGTGGCGCTGCTTGCCATGAATGATCTTCAAGGTGGGCCAGTATTCCATTAGGCTGCTTACTATATTGTTTTCAAATTATCTGCCATTATTGCCAATGTAGAATCATGGGAGCACCAAGCAACGCAAATATGTCTACGACCTGGTAAGCTACTTCTTGTGCCCTCTTTGTCTTCAGGGCCGTGAGAACCATGAACTTGGTAAGATCTTCTTGATACATCATTATAAAATGTATTCCCCATCAAGATGGGATTGAAAGCTATGAGATTAACCTGAAAACAAGAGTTGAATTCAGAAAAGGCCATTTGCTTGACCACAATCCCTTTTTTGATGCCTTTTTGTTTTGTTCTGGCAAGATGCACTCTAGTTTATACACAGTTCAATATCACGGCGGGTAGCGTTCTTGTATTTGGGTGAAAGTTCTTTCAACATTCTGTCCCGTCATCCATAAACAATGGCGAAATGGGCTTTATGAAGTACGTCAAATATCTCAGAGTCCGCGACGTAAAACCGAATGGCACTCAAACCATATTTAACATGGTAGATCAACTTACTCTTATTTTCCACCATCATGTCATCATAGTGTTTCAACAGCCAATAGTCCCGTGGTTCTTGCTTAATGGTGGTCCTAGACATTTTCTCATCGTCAACAAATTTTTGGCAACAGTTTCTGTTTTTTAAAAAAACGCTTTTTTTAGCAGCATTGTCTGTTACTTTAGATAACTCATTGTAGAACCGTCGTTTGCATGTCAAGATGGCGTGATTCCTATCCTAGCCCTACATTCTCTTCCGACATGGTCACACAGCAATCCAAGGGGGAAACTTATGGGCGAACGTCTGTGGAATCTCAGCCGGATGATATAAACTTACGTCGTGAGAAGAATTTTGGCAATATTGTCTTTGATTTGGTAGTGGAACTTTGTACCGGCTAAACGCTGTCTTACATTAAATTTCAACACTCACAGGCTTCGATCGCCATCATCAAACAACGTCCAAAGCACCACCACCAACATCAGTGGCTGGCAAAATAGCGGGGGTTGGCCAATTACATACTTTGCCTGACGACAACTCGGCATTCTATAGAATGCCTAGGTAATGTATGAAATAGCAATCATTTCATACTTTGCCTGAAACCCTAAGGCATTCTATATACATTGCCTAGGCATTCTATAGAATGCCTGAATTTCACACTTTGCCTATAACATATATATATAGATTGTTTTAATAGCAGAGATAGTTGTGACACTGTAGGAATTAATGTTTGTATGTGTGTGTGTGTTGCTTAAAGCTAACTAACCTAAATACTAATGATCATTAAAATAACTCTCTTAGAGTTTTGAATTTTAAAAACAAATTTACATAATCTTCAGTTTTGTTCATTTTCCCCTTATAAATGTAGACATCGACTTGAATGATGACGTCGACCTGAACTGCTTTAAGGGAAAATAAAGTGTTTATAATGGAATTTTTCATAATCTCAATTATTGTAGTGTATTACACACATACAATTCTTACATTACAATTTTGAGAACCTAGTTTTCATACTTTTTATTAGCAGCGGCGAAGCTACAAAACCTGTAGCAGCTGAACTTGTAACACCAAAAATGTAACACCAAAACCTTTAACACTTTAACTTGTAAGTAGACCAATACCGGTAATGCCAATACATGTAACACCTATACCTGTAACACCAAAACCTCTAACACCAAAGCCTCTAATACCAAAGCCTCTAATACCAAACCTCTAACACCAAAGCCTCTAATACCAAAACATCTAATACCAAACCCCTAATAACAAAACCTCTAATACCAAAACCTCTAACGCCAAACCTCTAATACCAAAACCTCTAACACCAATACATGTAACCTTGTGACAACTAAACAAGTGCAGTGAAAATCAGAAATACGTCATAGATCATTATCAAGCTATAAAAATAATCTGGCTCTGGACTTTGTTGTTGTTTCAGCGTCATCTGACTCCTATATTTGATATTGAGTTTCTTGTTTTGTTATGTCTTTGTGATCTTTTCATAGATTTCTTTTACGATAAAATCTGTCGACAAAGAAGCCATTAGAAATCTTTTAAAATAGCAAATAATGAAATCCATCTTGAGATTGTTCAGGAAATTGTCAACGTGGGAACACATATTAATTTGGATACTCCACCCTTTCACACACACACACACACATATACACACAAATTTAATGAATAAATTGTTTCCAAAAAAATTTCCAAATTCATCGTTGGACGTCTGCCTGGTTTCCTGAACTTATGTTATTGGAGATACAATTTCACCTTATTTTTCAGTCCAAGCTTTTAACATCACTGTATATATTAAAATACTCAACTTTTTCAAAATTATGAAAATACCAAGAAACATATCTTAAAGTAAGAAAATAGTAAGATATTTTTATTAACCATTCTAGTGGCCGGGTATGTTTTTATTACATACATGGGAAAACTGAAACACTAAATTTAAATTGGGCTCTTGATATGGATTTATGTTTAAAATGGGCGATTCTAAATTGTTCAATAAATTTTGACAAGACACTGTGTTAATTTTACTGTATGGTTTATGTAATATGTAATATTGCCTCCTTGCATGCATTACAGTTTGTTTGCTTGTATAATATGGTAAGTGCTACCTAGTAATGACAAGAAAATAATTTCCATTTAATTGTATAAATATATTGATAAAAATGTCCAAAAAAATTTAAAATCCGTAATAAAACTAAAATGATTTCCATTCAATGTATCTTTACAAAAACTATACGAGTTATTTTCCAAATTTGGAAACACCTGCAGCAAAGTTTGATGAAATATTTTCAATATTTTCTTTATAAATTTGGAATGGAGAGTAAGTGGGAGGATAAACGTAGAAGTGACAAACTTCCGGTGATTGGAGAACATACATCTTTATCCAGAGAATTAACTATGGTAGTCAAGTCACAGTGTGATCAAGTTATTTTAAAAACTATATCTGAAGTCAGCCACGTTTAAAACTACAAATCATATTCATCGCCATCAGCAAAAAATCCAAATATAGTATTTTCCCTGTCAACAATTTTTGTTTCAAACTGCTAACTGAAAAAAAAAGTTTTTCAAGTCTTGAATATTTTTTAAAAATTTAATTAAGGTGACATTGGAAGAAAGTTTTGGTCTTGTCACACAAATGTTTAGTAGTTTAATGTACCCAGCGTTAAGCTTTTACCAAAGAAGTTTAGGAGTAAATTAAATAAAATGTGTCCAAAAAATCGATTAAAAAATGTTTTTGGATTTTTTAAAAATTAATCAGAAAATTGAAACATTTTCTCATTTTTAAATTAAAAATAAAATTCAAAAAAATTAACTTTTACAAAAGTCAGATTTTTAAAAATAAAATTTACAAAATGTTAATCAAATAGCGTAATAGAATTAGCTGTCATTGTCTATAACTGAGAACTAGTTTGTTGTCGAAATCGATCACATCTAATTTACTTATAAAGTCAAGTGATTTCTAAGACAAAGCGGTTGACTTGAGGTAAGGATTAATTGGAAATATTATACCGAGATGAAATTTTTCATTTAGCTGAAGTTTTTAGCATTGATTATTATTTAAGTGTAATCATCGACTTGGGCAAAATGGAATGAGATCAACCGAATAGCATTCCAAATGTGACCCTCATACATCGGTCCATTTATCATACATCATTGCCTAATGTGACCATCATACATCAAGTCAATGGATCACATCCTAATGTGAAACTCATGCATCGTACATCATTCCCTAATGTGACCCTCATACATCACACATTGTTCCCTAATGTGATCCTCACACATCATTCACTAATGTGACCCTCACACATCATACATCATTCCCTAATGTGACCCTCACACATCATACATCATTCCATAATGTGACCCTCATACATCATACATCATTCCCTAATGTGACCCTCATACATCACACATTGTTCCCTAATGTGATCCTCATACATCACACATTGTTCCCTAATGTGATCCTCACACATCATTCACTAATGTGACCCTCACACATCATACGTCATTCCCCAATGTGACCCTCACACATCATACATCATTCCCTAATGTGACCCTCACACATCATACATCATTCCCTAATGTGACCCTCACACATCATACATCATTCCCTAATGTGATCCTCATACATCATACATCATTCCCTAATGTGACCCTCACACATCATACATCATTCCCCAATGTGTCCCTCATACATCATACATCATTCCCTAATGTGACCATCATACATCATACATCATTCCCTAATGTGACCCTCATACATCACACATTATTCCCTAATGTGATCCTCACACATCATTCCCTAATGTGACCCTCACACATCATACATCATTCCCTAATGTGACCCTCACACATCATACGTCATTCCCCAATGTGACCCTCACACATCATACATCATTCCCTAATGTGACCCTCATACATCATACATCATTCCCTAATGTGACCCTCATACATCATACGTCATTCCCTAATGTGACCCTCACACATCATACGTCATTCCCCAATGTGACCCTCACACATCATACATCATTCCCTAATGTGACAATCATACATCATTCCCTAATGTGACCCTCACACATCATACATCATTCCCTAATGTGACCCTCACACATCATACGTCATTCCCCAATGTGACCCTCACACATCATACATCATTCCCTAATGTGACCATCATACATCATTCCCTAATGTGACCCTCACACATCATACATCATTCCCTAATGTGACTCTCATACATCAATCCCTAATGTGACACTCATACATCTGTCCATACATCACTCCCTAATGTTACCTGTACACAATCCCTTAGACATAAATTATGAAAACAGAACGTCTTTCCTTCCACTTGTGAACGGTTTCTGTTCCTCACTACCGGAGATTGAGCTACCACCAGATTCATGTTGGCATTTACATCATACATCATTCCCTAATGTGACAATCATACATCATTCCCTAATGTGACCCTCACACATCATACATCATTCCCTAATGTGACCCTCACACATCATACATCATTCCCTAATGTGATCCTCATACATCATACATCATTCCCTAATGTGACCCTCACACATCATACATCATTCCCCAATGTGTCCCTCATACATCATACATCATTCCCTAATGTGACCATCATACATCATACATCATTCCCTAATGTGACCCTCATACATCACACATTATTCCCTAATGTGATCCTCACACATCATTCCCTAATGTGACCCTCACACATCATACATCATTCCCTAATGTGACCCTCACACATCATACGTCATTCCCCAATGTGACCCTCACACATCATACATCATTCCCTAATGTGACCCTCATACATCATACATCATTCCCTAATGTGACCCTCATACATCATACGTCATTCCCTAATGTGACCCTCACACATCATACGTCATTCCCCAATGTGACCCTCACACATCATACATCATTCCCTAATGTGACAATCATACATCTGTCCATACATCACTCCCTAATGTTACCTGTACACAATCCCTTAGACATAAATTATGAAAACAGAACGTCTTTCCTTCCACTTGTGAACGGTTTCTGTTCCTCACTACCGGAGATTGAGCTACCACCAGATTCATGTTGGCATTTATTGTTACCACTACTGGGATTTAGTTGCTTGCTTTACTCTACATTTGGCCATCGTCTCGTAACGAAAAAAATTCTTATTTGTTTGCTGTTTTTCTTGGACGTGTAAAAACAACTGTTTTGTTTCCCATGGTTACGAACTTTTACACCTCAGATATCAATCGGTCGTACTATTCATAGTGTTAAATGTGTATCCTTTTGTACCAAGACGGTTGGTGAAAACCGTAAAGCTCAAAGACACACGCAATGGTCTTGAAATAAGCATTAGCAACAATTCCTACCTGATATATGCGTCTTCCTTCCGTAATCCTTCTGTATAAATTGTGTTTCTTCACCTATAACTTTAGGGAGCGTTATTTTTTGTCAACACACTTGCCAAGCTTTGGTCAAATTTTACACAATGTGAAGGACACTTAAGGCTAGTGCCTTTTGTGCCAGTGCCAGTTGTGGTGATATATGTTTAAATGTCTTAAAACAGATCTCATGGCGGTGTAAATCTATGTCAAAATCGCATACGAAAGATGTGCGATTTTAAGAATCATTCCAAAGTCATGTGAACAGACCAGAAAGGAGTTTTAAATGATACAAAAACTATGACCAAGTCCCAGAACGTCGTCTAATTGTAGCCACAGACCAAATCACAGATCGTCATCTGATGGTAGCCACAGACCCAACTATCGGAACATCATCTGATGGTAGCCACATGCAAAGCTACCATGGCGTCATCTGATGGTAACCACAGACAGAGCTACCAGGACGTCACCTGATGGCAGTCACAGACTGAGCTACCTGAACGTCATCTGATAGTATCCATAGGCCAAGCTACTAGAACATAATCTGATGGTTCGCATCAGAACAAGGACAACATCTGATGGTCGCCACAGACCAAGGACATCATCTGAAGGTAGCCACACACAAAGGACATCATCTGAAGGTCGCCACAGACCAAGGACATCATCTGAAGGTCGCCACAGACCAAGGACATCATCTGAAGGTCGCCACAGACCAAGGACATCATCTGAAGGTCGCCACAGACCAAGGACATCCTCTGAAGGTCGCCACAGACCACGGACATCATCTGAAGGTAGCCCCAGAGCAAGGACATCATCTGATGGTAGCCACAGACCAAGTCCGAGTGCGTCATGTGATGGTAGCCCCAGAACCAGGACATCATCTGATGGTAGCCCCAGAACCAGGACATCATCTGATGGTCGCCACAGACCAAGGACATCATCTGATGGTAGCCCCAGAAACAGGACATCATCTGATGGTAGCCACAGACCAAGGACATCATCTGGTAATAGCCAAAGACCCAGCTACCAGAACGTCATATGAGGGTAGCCACAGACCAAGGACATTATCTGATAGTAGCCAAAGACCCAGCTACCAGAACGCCATCTGAGGGTAGCTACAGACCAAGGACATCATCTGGTAGTAGCCAAAGACCCAGCTACCAGAACGTCATATGAGGGTAGCCACAGACCAAGGACATTATCTGATAGTAGAAAAAGACCCAGCTACCAGAACGTCATCTGAGGGTAGCTACAGACCAAGGACATCATCTGGTAGTAGCCAAAGACCCAGCTACCAGAACGTCATATGAGGGTAGCCACAGACCAAGGACATTATCTGATAGTAGCCAAAGACGCAGCTACCAGAACGTCATCTGAGGGTAGCTACAGACCAAGGACATCATCTGGTAGTAGCCAAAGACCCAGCTACCAGAAAGCCATCGGCTGTTTAACACGGACGTCGCCTCAGAAGTCATTACCCAGAAGCCTCACTAACTCTAAGCCTCACTAACTCTAAGCCTCACTAACTCTAAGCCTCACTAACTCTAAGCCTCACTAACTCTAAGCCTCACTAACTCTAAGCCTCACTAACTCTAAGCCTCACTAACTCTAAGCCTCACTAACTCTAAGCCTCACTAACTCTAAGCCTCACTAACTCTAAGCCTCACTAACTCTAAGCCTCACTAACTCTAAGCCTCACTAACTCTAAGCCTCACTAACTCTAAGCCTCACTAACTCTAAGCCTCACTAACTCTAAGCCTCACTAACTCTAAGCCTCACTAACTCTAAGCCTCACTAACTCTAAGCCTCACTAACTCTAAGCCTCACTAACTCTAAGCCTCACTAACTATAAGCCTCACTAACTCTAAGCCTCACTAACTCTAAGCCTCACTAACTCTAAGCCTCACTAACTCTAAGCCTCACTAAATCTAAGCCTCACTAACGCTAAGCCTCACTAACTCTAAGCCTCACTATCTCTAAGCCTCACTAACTCTAAGCCTCACTAACTTTAAGCCTCACTATCTCTAAGCCTCACTAACTCTAAGCCTCACTAACTCTAAGCCTCACTAACTCTAATCCAACTGTCAAGATAATATCCAGTTAAGATTTAACATTTGGGCTAACAGACTCAACTTTCCTTATCGATTTTTACCGCCAGAGCATCAAGCTAAATTATTTGATTAGACGTCATAACAGATTGTAGTTTTGCCTTGTATCACTTTGATTTAAGACTACATTTCATTGAATTCCTCATGCTTTTAATAAAAAAAAATGTAGCACAAATTTGGGATCACATTTATATCACAGAGTGCTCAATCCTTACGACAAATATCTTTTTTATTTTTTTACTTCGTTGTTGATGGCACATGCAACTAATTAGGGTCATATCATTAGAAAAAAACACATGATTTATAATTGTTTTATGTGAACGATTGTCTGAAATTCGAAGGTGCAGTATTAGACAAGAAGTCTGAATGCAGAACACAAGACTCGAAAGTCAAGACTCAGAAGTAAGGACTTTGAAGTCAGGAATCAGAATTTGATAAGATTATTTCTTTCTTTCTGACTTCTGTGTGTGTATTTGTTTCTTCCTTTCCTTCCTTCTTTCTTTCTTTATTTCTTCCTGTCTTGCTTTCTTGTTCTCTACAAGTCTTCCTCCCGCTCTTGTTCATTCTATCTCTATAAATCCCCGAAAACACATCTCTACTTGTAATGTCAGCCAAGATTAAATTTCTTTTCATTTTTCATTTAAGGAAAATATTTTCTTAAACGTTAAGTTCAGTCTATTCATCATCTTCTCTATTTCTGTATTGTATCAATGGATTATTTCCCTTTGACACTGCCCGTTATTCTTTCAATGGAAAAAGCCCACCTCCCCCGCCCCCGTACAAACACCCTCGCCTACTATCTCGTGTATTACACTATTGTTGTCCAGCTTTTACCAGGGAAAATAACTCCTATACTCATTTGATCCACGGTATTAGATGTAGCTATACAAAAAATGTTGATTGTCTGAAAAGGAGACATGAGCCAGTAGCTGGACGGCTACAGAAATGAAATATGTGGAAAGATTAAAAACATGGATGTCGTTTTCAACGTTCATTCCTCAGTGATAACTACTACATTTGTGTGTCTTTCATAGGTTTGGACAACAACACCGGCTAAGAACACCAAACACCAACATCAGATTCAAAGTCTTAACACCAGATTCAAACACCAAAACACCACATTCAAACAACAAAGACCAAACTCAATTACCAAACACCAAAAACCAAAACAAGATTCTAACACCAAACACCTATCTAAGTGGGCATAGAATATTCACATTATAAATTCATTATCTTAGTGGACATAGGAAATTGCCATTATAATTTCATTATAAGTTCTATATCTCAGTAGACATAGGATGTTGTCATTATAAGTTCTATATCTCAGTGGACATAGTATGTTGTCATTATAAGTTCTATATCTCAGTGGACATAGTATGTTGTCATTATAAGTTCTATATCTCAGTGGACATAGTATGTTGTCATTATAAGTTCTATATCTCAGTGGACATAGGATGTTGTCATTATAAGTTCTATATCTCAGTGGACATAGTATGTTGTCATTATAAGTTCTATATATCAGTGGACATAGTATGTTGTCATTATAAGTTCTATATCTCAGTGGACATAGGATGTTGTCATTATGAGTTCCCTATCCTAGTAGGCATGGCACATTGATATTAATACTCCCCCAGGAGAGTGGACATAGCATATCGTATTCTCTCGACGGCTTACTTTCGAACCTTGATTAGAAAAAACAATTTGAGAACCACAAGTCAAAATCTATAACTCAAATTAAAACCTGGCACCTAGAAAGGATTGTCTAAATTGGTGTGTGCAATATCTACGCTTCTCAGAACTTGAATGCAGTGTTGAAAGAATGTGTACATAAGAAATACACCAATAAATTATCTAAAGATGTTTTTAAAAGATATTCAAGAGGATTTGCAAGTTTACCTAAAGAATATTCCTGATTTTATCTTGTCTGAATGTGACTTGATCTGTTGGCGGATTCATGACTTGAGTCCATGACTTCAAGAACCCGTCTGCTGCGGACCTGATGTAAATCATCGTCCGGGGACCACAACGATCACGTCTGCGGTGACAGACGACCGTTTCCCGTCTGAAGGAATTCAAATTATTCTTTTTATTGGAGCCATATGTCGTCTGCATTCAATTTAGCGTCATCAGCATTTTCAGCTGCCGCGAGATAAGTGAAACCGGAAACAGGAAGTGGGCACTTTATATTGGGGGTGGGGTTTAGTGTCGTGGAATCAATGGCAACTCAGAAACTGCATGACTGGGGTTACTCTGGCCTGGTGTCACTCTCGACTGGGGTCACTATCGACTGGGGTCACTCTCGATTGGGGTCACTCTCGACTGGGGTCACTCTCGACTGGGGTCACTCTCGACTAGGGTCACTCTCGACTGGGGTCACTCTCGACTGGGGTCACTCTCGACTGGGGTCACTCTCGACTGGGGTCACTCTCGACTGGGGTCACTCTCGACTGGGGTCACTCTCGACTGGGGTCACTCTCGACTGGGGTCACTCTATGGCAATAAAATAACAATGTAAAACACAAGATAGACAAACGAATGTATATATTATACAAACACACTCAATTATCTCTGACTGTGGCCTAACGCTAAGGGACATCACTCTGCTTTTTAAAAAATTGAAAATATAGACTTAAAAATCATAATCATTTTGGTTTCCAGATTAACATGAACCAAACAACGCACGAACCTTTGACGTCAGCATATGTGTTGTAAACAGTGCTGACTGACTCAAAGAGATAACTTTTGGTGCAGTAATTGGGTGCGCTGCTTTCTAAAATTAGTAGCGAAAAATCGTGTGGTGATTAGCACTGTAAAAAAAAATATAGATTAATACTTTGTGTACATTTCAGGAATATTTCGTAATTATCATACAAGGATAAGTTACTTGGGCTTTTGACAAAAAGAAGTGCGTGCCGTACGCGTCCTATGATCCATATTATAAAATACTTTGTGTACATTTAAGGAAGTTTAATATTACGTATTTATCATACAAGGACAAGTTAGTTGGGCTTTTCAAAAAGGTGGGCACCGTAGGCGCCACTGCGCCGAAGCACAACCTAGTATATGTTTACTTACGCAAGAATTTACCGAAATGTTAACTTTTGTAAATATTCCCGGAATTTCCGTTTCACTATAATAATGAATTTCTTCAAGGTGGGAAAATAAAAAATTTCTACCAGAATAAGACTCGTTTTTATAGATATAACATGATGCAATGATTAACATTACAGGCAACAATGATTAACTTGGCAGACCACAATGGTTAACTTGGCAGGCTGCAATGATTAACGTGACAGGCCACAATGATTAACGTGACAGGCCACAATGATTAAAGTGGCAGGCCACAATGATTAAAGTGGCAGCCCGCAATGATTAAAGTGGCAGGCCACAATGATTAATGTGGCAGGCCGCAATGATTAAAGTGGCATGCCGCAATGATTAATGTGGCAGGCCACAATGATTAAAGTGGCAGGCCACAATGATTTAAGTGGTAGGCCGCATGATTAAAGTGGCAGGCCACAATGATTAAAGTGGTAGGCCGCATGATTAAAGTGGCAGGCCACAATGATTAAAGTGGCAGGCCGCAATGATTAATGTGGCAGGCCACAATGATTAATGTGGCAGGCTGCAATGATTAATGTGGCAGGCCGCAATGATTAAAGTGGCAGGCCGCAATGATTAAAGTGGCAGTCCGCAATGATTAATGTTGCAGGCCGCAATGATTAAAGTGGCAGGCCGCGATGATTAAAGTGACAGGCCGCGATGATTAAAGTGGCAGGCCGCAATGATTAAAGTGGCAGGCCGCAATGATTAAAGTGGCAGGCCGCAATGATTAATGTGGCAGGCCGCAATGATTAAAGTGGCAGGCCACAATGATTAAAGTGGCAGGCCGCAATGATTAAAGGGGCAGGCCACAGTGATGTACGTAGCCCGTTGATGCACACCATCATTTTCCCGTAATTGAACTTTTAGAGAACATTTAAAATAATAAATCTCGAGAGCATTTAACACCAGGGGATCCAGATGACGCCTCTCTAATTAGGTCACAGACGTTCTTTTCCCTCCTTATACTGAAGCCAAAACAGCTGAGCTCACCTGAACTTATTTTGGAATTCATCAGTTTGTCCAGACAAGCGGCCGATAATAAGGGGAATTAAAACGCGGGTAACAAGGGCCTAAACCATGGGGATGTCCAAGAAATACCATATCTAACTAGTGGACAGTGCAAAGATTCATAGAGATGCCAATAGAGTGTTTGCCTTTAGTGTCTTATCAAGAATGCACATTTTCTTCAGTATAATAAATAATAATTAATTGTTACTTTGGAAAGAAAGCTTTATATAAACGACAGCGTTATAGCATTAAGAAATAAACATTTACTTAAACATGTTGTAACGTAATGAATTATATTGCAGCGTGTGTTATTCCGTTGCAGTGTAACGATTCTAGGAGTTAATTTAAATAATCATAACATTTGTTTTAAAAACATTCATAAAATCAATTTAAATATTCATAATTTTTTTTAAATCGTCTTAAAATGAATCTATGTCTTGTTAAAAATTAATTCAAGTTTTCTTATAATTAATTTAAATATTCTTAACATTAAATTTGCTTTAAATAACATTTTAAAATTTTTAATTTAATTTAAAAAATTGGGGAATATTAGTTACACATTTATTGTGGGTCAAAAGACTCGAATTGACTATAGTTACAACTTTCATTCGTGTGATTTTTCATATTTTCATAATTTTCTACGTGACTCATTAAAAAAAATCTACTTGTTAAGCAATAATTAATATAATATAAGATAAAATAGAAGTTGATTCGTTTCAGTCAATGTCTTAATTAATACAACTGAAAACTGGAATAGGAAAATAGTAAATCTTCAACATCCGAGTTTCTTGTTTATTCTTCAATGGCTCAGTGGACACTATCTTATTTATTCTTCAATGGCTCAGTGGACACTATCTTATTTATTCTTCAATGGCTCAGTGGACACTATCTTATTTATTCTTCAATGGCTCAGTGGACACTATCTTATTTATTCTTCAATGGCTCAGTGGACACTATCTTATTTATTCTTCAATGGCTCAGTGGACACTATCTTGTTTATTCTTCAATGGCTCAGTGGACACTATCTTATTTATTCTTCAATGGCTCAGTGGACACTATCTTGTTTATTCTTCAATGGCTCAGTGGACACTATCTTGTTTATTCTTCAATGGCTCAGTGGACACTATCTTGTTTATTCTTCAATGGCTCAGTGGACACTATCTTGTTTATTCTTCAATGGCTCAGTGGACACTATCTTATTTATTCTTCAATGGCTCAGTGGACACTATCTTGTTTATTCTTCAATGGCTCAGTGGACACTATCTTATTTATTCTTCAATGGCTCAGTGGACACTATCTTGTTTATTCTTCAATGGCTCAGTGGACACTATCTTATTTATTCTTCAATGGCTCAGTGGACACTATCTTGTTTATTCTTCAATGGCTCAGTGGACACTATCTTATTTATTCTTCAATGGCTCAGTGGACACTATCTTGTTTATTCTTCAATGGCTCAGTGGACACTATCTTATTTATTCTTTACCATGAACCTAGTATAAGTGACCCATGTGCCATTGAAGTAGCTGTAAATCAAGGAGTGAACTAGCCGATGGGCCATCTCACTATAGACCCTCTCCCTATAGACTTTCTCTCTGTGGACCTTCTCCATATCCACCTTCTCACTATGCACCTTCTCCCTATGCACCTTCTCCCTATGCACCTTGTCCCTATGGACCTGCTCTCCACAAACCTTCTCCTTATGGGCCTATTTGACAGTTGTTAATAGACTCACATCTCAGTTGACGTCGAGAGGGAACCGGAAACGCCGAAACAAGTCGAGAGAGATGGTGTTAAAAACTGAACACTGTGTTCAAAGTGCCAAAAAAGCAATGGGGCTGTTTCAGCGGCCAGAGATATCTTGGTGTTCAACTCTACAAGGCATTATGACATATGTAAATCTATAGACTGAACTACTAGATGTCTACAAGGCATTATGACGTATTTAAATCTTATATACTGAACTACAAGATGTCTACAATGCATTATGACATATGTAATTCTATAGACTGAACTATTTTATGTCACTAGTTTAACACTGATTCATTTACAACGCTACATCGACACTACTAAATGGACACGGCTCTATGATACTGAGCGGTTTAGAATGCTCTCAAGATGCTGACCACTATAAAGACATTACCGAATCTGTTTGCTGCCTCCAGGTGTGAATGATTTAAACTATAGACACAGCCTAACTGCACCAAAAAAAATAATTAATGTTACAAAATTGAATAAAATGATAGCATGAAAATAATTCAAATCAAATTGAAAGTATATGAACAACGAACGATATTGAAATAAAGAAATAAAATGAATAAAAATAAAGAATTCTGCTCAATATATAACATACAATTTAAAATACAACAGTTGAGAGAAACAATTTAATTAATCTTTTTAAAAAAATATTAATAGCTAAAAATAAGTCAAACATTTTAGAACCTCCTGTGCCCCCATTTCGAGAATGTTAACAGCGAGACTGCTAACACAGGACTTTCACACGAGGTCAAACATTTCCTGGACTCCCCAGTAGGCACACCTGGTCCGCATGGTTCTTAATTGCCCGTAGAATGTTCCCGGAGAGTTGTGCAACGTTACACACAAATTTTGCCTTGCGCCTGAAATAACCAGTCTCTGGCCTTGAACCTCCCCTTGGCTGATTATAAGGTAACTGTCGCTTTGTTTTAAGATGACGTCATTAGATTTAAGGCATCGTCTGCTTTGGTGAGTGAGAACATTGCCCCCACCCACTCCCCTCAAATAGATTATGTTACACTGGCTGGGCTGTGCATTGAGGTGGCACGGAGAGAGCTGCTCTAGACTTGGGGTGGCCAGACATGCGGTAACTGAGAGCCACTAGACCAGGGGTGGCCAGACTTGCGGTGACTTAGAACCACTAGACCAGGGGTGGCCAGACCTGCGGTAACTGAGAGCCACTAGACCAGGGGTGGGCAGACTTGTAGTAACTGAGAGCCACTAGACCAGAGGTGGCAAGACATGCGGTAACTTAGAGCCACTAGACCAGGGGTGGCCAGACTTGTGGTAACTGAGAGCCACTAGACCAGGGGTGGCCAGACATGCGGTAACTTAGAGCCACTAGACCAGGGGTGGCCAGACTTGTGGTAACTGAGAGCCACTAGACCAGTGGTGGTCAGACATGCGGTAACTTACAGCCACTAGACCAGGGGTGGCCAGACTTGTGGTAACTGAGAGCCACTAGACCAGGGATGGCCAGACTTGTGGTAACTGAGAGCCACTAGACCAGGGATGGCCAGACTTGTGGTAACTGAGAGCCACTCGACCAGGGGTGGGCAGACTTGTAGTATCTGAGAGCCACTAGACAAGGGAGGAACAGACCTGTGTTAAATGAGAGCCACTAGACCAGGGGTGGCCAGACCTTTGGTAACTGAGAGCCACTGGACCAGAGGTGGCCAGACTTGTGGTGACTTAGAGCCAGTAGACCAGGGGTGGCCAGACTTGTAGTAACTGAGAGCCACTAGACCAGGGGTGGCCAGACATGCGGTAACTTAGAGCCACTAGACCAGGTTTGGCCAGACTTGTGGTGATTTAGAGCCACTAGACCATTGGTGGCCAGACATGCGGTAATTTTGAGCCACTAGACCAGGGGTGGCCAGACCTGTGGTAACTGAGAGCCACTAGACCAGGGGTGGCCAGACATGCGGTGACTTAGAGCCACTGGACCAGGGGTGGCCAGACCTGCGGTAACTGAGAGCCACTAGACCAGGGGTGGGCAGACTCGTAGTAACTGAGAGCCACTATGCCAGGGGTGACCAGACCTGTGGTAACTGAGAGCCACTAGACCAGGGATGGCAAGACTTGTGATAACTAAGAGCCACTAGACCAGGGGTGGCCAGACTTGTGGTAACTTAGAGCAACTAGACCAGAGGTGGCCAGACATGCGGTAACTTAGAGCCACTAGACCAGGGGTGGCCAGACTTGTGGTAACTGAGAGCCACTAGACCAGGGGTGGCCAGACATGCGGTAACTTAGAGCCACTAGACCAGGGGTGGCCAGACTTGTGGTAACTGAGAGCCACTAGACCAGGGGTGGCCAGACATGCGGTAACTTAGAGCCACTAGACCAGGGGTGGCCAGACTTGTGGTAACTGAGAGCCACTAGACCAGGGGTGGGCAGACTCGTAGTAACTGAGAGCCACTATGCCAGGGGTGACCAGACCAGTGGTAACTGAGAGCCACTAGACCAGGGATGGCAAGACTTGTGATAACTAAGAGCCACTAGACCAGGGGTGGCCAGACTTGTGGTAACTTAGAGCAACTAGACCAGAGGTGGCCAGACATGCGGTAACTTAGAGCCACTAGACCAGGGGTGGCCAGACTTGTGGTAACTGAGAGCCACTAGACCAGGGGTGGCCAGACATGCGGTAACTTAGAGCCACTAGACCAGGGGTGGCCAGACTTGTGGTAACTGAGAGCCACTAGACCAGGGGTGGCCAGACATGCGGTAACTTAGAGCCACTAGACCAGGGATGGCCAGACTTGTGGTAACTGAGAGCCACTAGACCAGGGATGGCCAGACTTGTGGTAACTGAGAGCCACTAGACCAGAGGTGGGCAGACTTGTAGTATCTGAGAGCCACTAGACCAGGGGTGGCCAGACCTTTGGTAACTGAGAGACACTGGACCAGAGGTGGCCAGACCTGCGGTAACTGAAAGCCTCTATACCAGGGGTGGTCAGACCTGCAGTAACTGAGATACTGAGATCCATTCTAAATAGTAACAAAATTGTTGAGAGACGCATGAAAACCTTGGGTTATGATCCATCAACCTAACAATGAAGAATTATTGAAATGATGAATTATTGTATTATTTGCTAAAATTTATTTTTAAAAAAATAATATAGATTAAAATTATTATTTATTAAAATGAAAAACAGTACAAAAGAGTTATTTTTAACGTCAATGAAAGGAAAATAGAAGAGAAAAAAATATATACACTGACAATCATTTATCATTCATAGCGAATTCACGAGTGTGATAAATGCAATTTTCAACGAAAGATTCCATTTTTACGTTATCACACACATAAATTCCAAGCAACTAATCTTGACCAAATAATGTTGAGCAACTAATGTCTCCTGCTATCTAGTACTAAAATATGCAATCCCGGGACCTGGTATTGTGTTTGGGTGAATAGACTTCTTAAGTGTCTGCGTTTATTAGATGTTTGCTACTCCCTTCTTAACGATCCGCTATTATTTAAGATATATTCGCGATACGGTACAAGTGCTACATTGTTTCGGGCTAATCATTTTTATGTTATAATTACTTTCGTTCGAGAGTAGAATTATTCAGTGTCATGCTGCGCAAACTCGGCACGCACTTAGAGATAGTGCGATACAGAAAGTCATTGAACACCTTCAGGGTCCTGAGGGAGAGAACTTTGTGAACATAACGTGGGAGAGCGCCCACAAGGGAGAGAAATATAATAGTCAGTCCAAGGTTAAACAAGGCGGTTAGTGCAAGCCGGGTCGCTAAAGAAGATTCGATAACATACTATAACGTCTGTGAAACAAACCAAGACCTTAATAACATACGATACAACATACCCTGATCCCGGCACAACATAACAAAACGACTGTCTATTAGTCACGATGCGATCATAAACACATTTCACAATGTGAGCGAGTGTTCAGATAAATAATTAGAAATATCGAGCACTTACTAATGATCCTACGTGTGGAAGAAAATCAGAAGCCCCGAGCCTAATGCTCTTCATGGGTCTTCCTGGAAGACCCTCCCAGCTATCTGGCCCCTTCCCCCAAAGGGACATAACAGCTGGGAACCCCCCCCCCGCCCCCCCCCCGGAGCGATCGCTTCTGAAGCATCCAGGACAGAAAGTCGAAGATGCCTCCCACTAAGTTTGACCTCACAAGGAGGGGTAGAATTTTCCTACTACGACCCGCTACCACTTTGGCGCCACCCCGCAAAGCCCATGAGTCTCAATGGTTAGGACCACCGCTATGCGGGGGATCATCAATGACCTACCTAGGGTGCAACCCCCACTGGAAGGTTTCCTCAGAGCTGACGTCCGCTGCCTTCTTCGAAGTTCCTTTCGCTAATCCGTACTGGCGCTCTTGGCCCTAAACCGGCACCCCTCCATGGCGTTGCTAGTAAAATGAGGTCGACGAAACGGTTGCTGCTGATTAACCCGACCCTCAACGTGTACTTTGGTTTTCATCATCGACATTGCATTTAAGATGCTTTGTCTAAGATCCGTACAGCGAGTGTAATCATATGTAACTAGCACCCAACACCTAACTTATCGGACTTCGGCATTGCCTGCCAGGAGTTGTCGGTTTAAGGTCACAGGCAACGCGGTCAGGTCCGCGACCAACGACCTTACTCGTCCGCCGAGCCCCGTAGAGGCCACTCCTCGACGGCGAGCACTTACTAACCAGTCCGATATACCAACCACCCTTGTATAATGGACAAAATGGTACAACATGGTGTTAAAACATGTTATTAAAGTAAGATTTCTTGTTGGTTGCAATGTGTAAATGAAACGAAATACCGTGCTATTGATTGCTATCTTAGAAATACATTTGTGATTATAAACCTGGTCAGTGAATTTTATTTTAGAGACATAGCTTTATAATTGTGAATAATGGTTCACTTACACATTTGTATAACTTGAATAGAAAAGATCGAGTCCAACCAAATGTGAAGTGTTATCAAGTGGTCATCACCATTGTCCAGTGACTGACTAGTAGCCGGATAGATGGAAGGCCCTATGATGGATGAGTACTTTTGTGGATACAATTATCCAATCTTTTTTTTCCACTTCAGGGATTCTGAAATTCTTGCTTGCAGACATATGACATGAATGAACCGTTTAAGTGTTTTATATTTCTAAAGGTGTAAGTGCTCCCAAGGTATATAAAAATAATTATGTTTGTCCAAAGAAATGTTATGTTGTCTTTCAGCGATTTTAAGACTTAAGGATTAAGGGTCTAAACAATGTCGTCGAGCCTATGAGTGTTTCCATTGAAAGCTGTATTGTTGTGGAAATGCAAGAGATTCGTTTCACTAGGTAAACCGTGAGGACAGGCTTTGAATAAAACGTAATGAACTGATTCTAAGTTATAGCTGACTGGATCGCCGTCTGGATTTCAATAAAATCTGACCTCATTAAGTGGGAAGTCACCTGTCAGAATAAGATTAGCGCCCTTCAGAAATGGTTGGACATGAAAATATTATATCTGGCACAATCTAATGGGATAGATCAGGCTAGGGGAGTGGGAAGTCTGGCCTTGGCGGGGGGTGGGGGGCACTTTTACTTTAATTATGTGCGGGGGGGGGGATTTCTAACTACAGATTTGTTCATGTTTTATGTGTGAAGATGGTGATGTTTTGTGTGTGAAGATGGTGATGTTTTGTGTGTGAAGATGGTGATGTTTTGTGTGTGAAGATGGTGCTAAATCTTGACTAACTATGGGGGGAACTATGTCATTTAGTAAACAAATTTAGGGCTGTTAACGATTAATTTAAATTTAATCGTTAACATTTGAGAAATTAACGATTAATTAATCTTTATAATTTAAATTAAAGCCAAAAATTGAAATTTATGGTGTGCTAAGTAACATTTATTAAAATACTTGTCGAAAATCGAAATAACACTGTAATGTCTCCTTTATATGACATCTTTTAACCAACAACGCAAACAGACAAGTGTATTGACATAAGTTGATTCAAGTGATGACCGGGTCTTATTGACAACGAGCAACAAAGCTAGTTCAAGGACGTTCCGCCACAGTTCGGTGACATGTTGTTACTCCCCTCCCCCCCCAACAGCCGTCTCGACCGGCATACATGTGCATCACGTCAAAAATACTATTCATTATAGTTAAAATAAATAACTCGTAAAAACAGCGTTTCACTATAAATCCCAACGCGCATAACTCAAAATAAAGTCTTGGAAGAAAAACTGCACCAAAAATAACTCATTTTGAACGTCCGCGTAAACGTGCTCAATATGATTGGCTGTAGGAGTCATATGTGTTTGAGGAACCAATCGCTATAGATGACCGGACAGAACAGTCAGAAAATAGCCTTTTATTATATAGGATATAACCAGCTGAGCTGAACAATCGTTCACATAGCTTTAGATTGTCTCAGCTGAAGTTTCCGATACTGTAGTGGATGTTTGGTTTCCAGGTGATAAGTAAGCGAAGTGTTAGAACCATGGTAGCAATGTTCCCCTGTAAGCAGCGCGGCTGCGCAGATATTTGTCCGATGCCACGCAGGAGTTTAGAATCACCACGCAGCAAATGTTGTAAAATATTGCACATAAATGGACGTTGTGCAACATTTGCACACGAGTTTTTTTTTAAAACTTTGCACACGGACCAACGAAGCTTAGACTTATAGGGAACATTGCATGGTAGGCAAACGATTTCTCTCAATGGACACAATAACATTTATCAACATTTTGAACATTGACGTCAGTCAATAGTTTAAAACCAAAATGTTTCGTGTAATAGTCCAGAAATTAGATTTATATTTATCGGCCGAAATATTTTACTTTTTGTCTTCCAGTACATGTATAAGTGGTGGGCCGATTAATCGTTTACAAATATTTTATCGTTACAATTTTTAACTATTAATCGAGAAATTAATCGTAAATATCTGCAGCCCTAATTAAAATTAGATTGAAGTTAGCACTAAAAAGTTTAGCCTGAATAATTTGTGATCTATATTAATTATTTAACAAATTAGATTTATGTTAAAACTAAAAGGTTTTGATTGAATAATTTGGGATAATATACGTACAAGTTTTCTCAGCAATGTCTGAAACGTGCGGCACAAAATTTAACCTTTTCGTTCTTGAAATATAATTGCATGTAATTTTTTGTTCATTTTACTGCGTTTACAAAAAACCTTGGTCGATGGCCTATGTAACGTACTGAAAAAACAAAACAATTTCATCCGCCATTTTGAATAGAGTATCAGGGAAAATTTAGATAATTTTATTAACTTGAAGAGCTACAATAAACCAACCGTTTCTCATGTGAAATTTCAAATGAAGTCAATTAATAAATGACGTAATTGGTTATTATAAGATCAGGGATGTTTCCTTTATATCCTCAAACAAAATTGCTAAAATATTTTTGAATGACCCAAAAAATTTCTTGTTTTGTTATTATTTTAGCCTCAGCGATTTGAAAAGTCTGTTACCAATGAACCTAAAGTCGTCGTTTCTCAAAGTAATAACATTGGGCGACCGTTCAATCGATGTTTTGTTAAACTTCGGCTAGGCTTAAGAGGCGTTAAAAAGTGTCATTTTTTCACAGAGTACTAGTGTTATAAAATAATCGTTTGTAAAAACACTTTAAATATTATTTTGTAAAACTTTGCTGAGAGAAGTGATATGTCATTCCGGTATTTAGAAGACTTGTCATTGTCTTCGTCTATGTGAAGGAAATCGTTAAAGATTTTTACAATTTTTAGATTTTAATCCTTGTTTGTTAGATTTAGAATTTAAGGGGACCAAAATGAATTGATTTCTACGGTGGTATTTTTGTTGTTGAGCTCTGTTGTAGTCCTGTCTGCCTGATTCATTAGTCACCGGTTTCGTTAACCGCCAAGCGGATGTTGTGTTGATCTCTGCAATATGGCTAATGGATATGAGCGGGAAACATTTTTAAAAAAATAAATACATTTTAAAAAACAGAAAGAAAAAACAACAACATTATTTGACCTTGTCTCTCAGTGCAACATGACAACAACATTATTTGACCTTGTCTCTATCAGTGAAACATGACAACAACATTATTTGACCTTGTCTCTATCAGTGCAACATGACAACAAACATTTTTTGACCTTGTCTCTCTCAGTGCAACATGACAACAACATTATTTGACCTTGTCTCTCAGTGCAACATGACAACAACATTATTTGACCTTGTCTCTATCAGTGCAACATGACAACAACATTATTTGACCTTGTCTCTATCAGTGCAAACATGACAACAACATTATTTGACCTTGTCTCTCAGTGCAACACGACAACAACATTATTTGACCTTGTCTCTATCAGTGCAACATGACAACAACATTATTTGACCTTGTCTCTATCAGTGCAAACATGACAACAACATTATTTGACCTTGTCTCTATCAGTGCAACATGACAACAACATTATTTGACCTTGTCTCTTAGTGCAACATGACAACAACATTATTTGACCTTGTCTCTATCAGTGCAACATGACAACAACATTATTTGACCTTGTCTCTCAGTGCAACATGAAAATCTGAGGTAAGATCTATACACAGAGATTCAAAGTCCGATGATTAAACACATAACTCAAAAAGTTGACTTTTTTATTCCTTTATTAATCTAAATCCAAATGATTAATGTGTCCATCGTCTGACTCCTGTATATAAAGACACGAATCCTTTACTTGTATCATCTTTAAAAAGAACGATTTTTTTTTAGTTTTTAACGGTAAACATGAAAAAAAAAGAACAAAGAATTATAGTTGAAATTTTTTCGCTTAAATTCTTGACCAGTGGTTTTCATCTATTAAATATTGGTTTAAATAATAGTTTCTGTGTGATTTGTTGACAACATTCTTTTAATTCATTTTTTTTTCGTGTTCACCAGCTTGAACTACCCGTATGTCATTTCCTGCCGGTGTTCCCTAGCTTGAACTACCCGTATGTCATTTCCTGCCGGTGTTCCCCAGCTTCAACTACCCGTATGTCATTTCCTGCCGGTGTTCCCCAGCTTGAACTACCCGTATGTCATTTCCTGCCGGTGTTCCCCAGCTTCAACTACCCGTATGTCATTTCCTGCCGGTGTTCCCCAGCTTCAACTACCCGTATGTCATTTCCTGCCGGTGTTCCCAGCTTGAACTACCCGTATGTCATTTCCTGCCGGTGTTCCCCAGCTTGAACTACCCGTATGTCATTTCCTGCCGGTGTTCCCCAGCTTGAACTACCCGTATGTCATTTCCTGCCGGTGTTCCCCAGCTTGAACTACCCGTATGTCATTTCCTGCCGGTGTTCCCCAGCTTGAACTACCCGTATGTCATTTCCTGCCTGTGTTCCAGTGCTTGAACTACCCGTATGTCATTTCCTGACGGTGTTCCCCAGCTTGAACTACCCGTATGTCATTTCCTGCCTGTGTTCCAGTGCTTGAACTACCCGTATGTCATTTCCTGCCGGTGTTCCCCAGCTTGAACTACCCGTATGTCATTTCCTTCCTGTGTTCCAGTGCTTGAACTACCCGTATGTCATTTCCTGCCGGTGTTCCCCAGCTTGAACTACCCGTATGTCATTTCCTGCCGGTGTTCCCCAGCTTGAACTACCCGTATGTCATTTCCTGCCGGTGTTCCCCAGCTTGAACTACCCGTATGTCATTTCCTGCCGGTGTTCACCAGCTTGAACTACCCGTATGTCATTTCCTGCCGGTGTTCCCCAGCTTGAACTACCCGTATGTCATTTCCTGCCTGTGTTCCAGTGCTTGAACTACCCGTATGTCATTTCCTGCCGGTGTTCCCCAGCTTGAACTACCCGTATGTCATTTCCTGCCTGTGTTCCAGTGCTTGAACTACCCGTATGTCATTTCCTGCCGGTGTTCCCCAGCTTGAACTACCCGTATGTCATTTCCTGCCTGTGTTCCAGTGCTTGAACTACCCGTATGTCATTTCCTGCCGGTGTTCCCCAGCTTGAACTACCCGTATGTCATTTCCTGCCTGTGTTCCAGTGCTTGAACTACCCGTATGTCATTTCCTGCCGGTGTTCCCCAGCTTGAACTACCCGTATGTCATTTCCTGCCTGTGTTCCAGTGCTTGAACTACCCGTATGTCATTTCCTGCCTGTGTTCCAGTGCTTGAACTACCCGTATGTCATTTCCTGCCGGTGTTCCCCAGCTTGAACTACCCGTATGTCATTTCCTGCCGGTGTTCCCCAGCTTGAACTACCCGTATGTCATTTCCTGCCGGTGTTCACCAGCTTGAACTACCCGTATGTCATTTCCTGCCGGTGTTCCCCAGCTTGAACTACCCGTATGTCATTTCCTGCCTGTGTTCCCAGTGCTTGAACTACCCGTATGTCATTTCCTGCCGGTGTTCCCCAGCTTGAACTACCCGTATGTCATTTCCTGCCTGTGTTCCAGTGCTTGAACTACCCGTATGTCATTTCCTGCCTGTGTTCCCGTGCTTGAACTACCCGTATGTCATTTCCTGCCGGTTTGGCCGACTCATCGTGTAAACATTATGCGAGACCCCAGGATACCATCAAGAAAATAACGTCACTATTTATGTCTCCGCTGGCACGCCTCCCCTCCCCACACACACACAACAACGAGGCTCTTCACTCCTCATCACGGCCTAACAGAATTTGGGAGAAGTCTGGCTAAAGAGTAACAGATTTGCCGTTCTCGAACGGAACCGCTGAATTTATTGAAACAATTTTTTGCTCGGGAAAACAAAACAAATAATAAACAATCTGTTCATATGTCAGCTGTCTTTGAAGATTCCAAAAAATAGAGCCAGACAAAATCTAATAATGATGGAAATTCAATCATTATTAGATTTTGTCTGGCTCTATTTTTTAATCTGTTTGGATTGATTTGCTACAGTTGTCGGGCTTACGGAGGTCAGAGTGAGATCCCTTTGTTTACCGGATTTAATCAAATCGCTGTCACCTCAAACAAGAAAGGATAATTTAAAAAAAAACTAAAATAAATAAACGAAAAAATTGCAGCGATTCGTTAGAGTTGATGACGCCAAATTGTCTGGCCCATAACTTTAACAAAGTGCGTGTAGCTGGGAATTTTTAGCTAACCTGTTTCAACCAACCTACGAAAAAATGAAGCGTCAAGTCTACTTTCACTTTCTAATCAACGATGTTAGATTAAATCGTCTCTGATGCCATTGGTGGGTGACGTAGTTAAAGATAAGTTTAAAAATAGATTAACACCCAAGAAGAGACGAGTCACATGATCCACCTTGCTTTTACCGTCACAGTTATGGGGGAGTCGTCGGAAGGGCGGAGTGATCTTTCTTATTGACATGCGCATTAGTTGAAAAAAAAGTGAAATGTTTGACTTGCGTTGGTCTAAGACAGGGGTCTCCAAACTAAGGCCCGCGGGCCAGATGCGGTCTCGGGTCCCTCTCATCCGGCCCCTGGAGACCCTTTAATCTCCAAAATTTATACTATTTTTATTCTTAGTTTACCACAATACTTCGCGAATAACACTAGCAAAAGCAAACACCGCCATTTCAGGAAGTCGACTAAAGCTTCTCTCACTAAATGAAGAGTTGCTACTTTCTGTGATTTCATTATTCATATGCACAACTGCAGGTAGAGTCCGTGCTGAAAATTTTTCTAGATTACAAAATCAACTCATATTTCATACGACATTTTTTCAGTAAATCCTCAAATGAAAATGAATCTTTAACTAAGGCCAGTTATAAAGTTGCCTATATCCTGGCTAAAAGTGGCAAAATGTTTACAGATGGTGAAGTAGTGAATAAATGTTTGTTGGAAGTAGCTGAGGATTTGTCCAGAAAAGTCCAAAGAATTTAAAAATGTAGCTTTGGGTGCAAATACCATTTTTCTCCGTGTTGCGACTTGGTTGAAAACATTGTGACTAAATTAGCGAAAGATGCAAGCAATTTTCGCCATTTTACACGCTTATATTTAAGTCACACTGTTTGTATGTTGTATCCGTCAAATCTTGTAACGTAAAATTAAACCACTTCGGATGGTTTTAGAGATCTCAAAATGTTACCACATTTCTCTTTGCAACCATTCTTTTGCATAAAGATAAGTATTTCTAATTAATATGATAGTAGCATGTAGATTTCTATATGATCAAAGTTGTGAAACTTTTAATGTTTAGTAATATTCATACAAATTTGTATTTATGTTTCGCAAGAAACAAAACTTTTCTGTAGAGCTAGGAATAATTTACTCGCCTGAATCTCTCTGACGTCACAATGCTACTGCTGTGTTCCCCCTTCTCCCTCCCCTCCCCATCACATCTCTACCACAACTGTACAACTGGAAACAACACGACACAGAAATTATCTCACCGCTGAAGGTAGACAGAGATTTAAAGATAATGTGCACTGACATGGGGCATCTGCTCCCATCAACTAGGCACTATCCTGGTGCACCTGAGCCATTCCACCACGGCCCGTGGAGACTTTCACCAGGATTGAAGACGTTGGATTGAATCAAGTGGGGCGAATATGACGTCAAACGTAAATAAAAATAAAAAGTATGCCCTTTTCTGTAGCTTAGACAGTCGTAGCTTAACTTGAAAAGCAACTTTCTCACATATGACAAAAACATTGCCTTCTGGGAAATAAATGCTATTTATAGCGGAAGACGCAACGAGTTAATAAACTGAAATCGTGCTGCCGGGATATAAAGCAGATCTAACGCATATCATCTGAATAAAGAAGTGGGTTAAAGGGGCTTGAGTGGTTGCAAAGAACGAGAGCAAGTCTGACGTCAGGACCGTGATGTCAGATCTACATCGTCAGTTATAGTGTTTGTAAGGGACGCGGGCAAGTCTGACCTCATCTCTGATGTCATATGAATGTAGTGGTGCCAGGTCTACATTGCCAGGTTTGAGTCGAGCTGACGCTCCTAGGGCCAACAGCTCAAACTGTCATGACACAAATAAATGACCAGGGTATCAATCTACTGACCAGTCAGATAGGAAGCGGCCAAAGTTGTCCAGTAGATTACATTTTTAATCTATTGATTGTTTTGGATATGAGTCCCCCCCCCAGCACTCAATCGTAAGTAAAATATCTCTCCACCTTAGATTTTATGAAGTTATTGAACCGTCTGGAAAGTAGAATCCGGCGAACAGTTTCAGACGTTAAGATCTAGTATTGATGTGAGGTATACATTTACGCGGCTTCTCAAGCTATTTTAAGGATGGGTTCAATATAAATGTAGGTAGAGTACGTCAAACATATTGCAGTGATCAATATCTGCATCAACAGAGAGTGCACTCCAATTTAGTTCATTTCGACAGAACACCTGCGTGCACTAGAACTGAGTGTATTTGGCTCTGCTAAAAATGCTAAGAAGTGCCGACATTATCTTTAAGAAATGTTATTGGGCTGATCATTTTACACAGTGGAAGGGGGGCGGGTCTGGAAGGGAAGTAAATAGAATATGTTGTCACGTGATAAAGGAGGAGACATGTGGGGCATCATTTTTCATTTGATTTTATTTTTTCATGAGCTACAGAAGAAATAAAATGAACAAACAAACTTTTTTAAAAAAGATGAGTCCCAGTTGCAGTGAGGAATGTAGAATCTCACATGAAAAAGCAGAAAATAATTTTTTAGTCACAAACTAAACGCCAATTGGTTAGCAATTTTTTTAGGGGATTTCCCAAGGTTTTTTCACATGCTGACCCAAATACTATATGGCGACATATACAGATATATAGAGATAAACTAAAAAGTGCATTAATTTAATTACGAACATTCGATCGATCTGAAACTTTAATAGCTTAATCCTCCCCACAAGCAAAACCTACTGTGAAAATTTCAGTACTCTAGCAAGTCATAAAATGTGTTCAGGAGCTTTTTGAAAAAGATGACAACATATACAGATCCTGACGACATATACAGATCCTGACGACATATACAGATCTTGACGATATATTCAGATCCTGACGACATATACAGATCCTGACGACATATACAGATCCTGACGATATATACAGATCCTGAAGACATATACAGATCCTGACGATATATACAGATCCTGACGATATATACAGATCCTGACGACATATACAGATCCTGACGACATATACAGATCCTGACAACATATACATATCCTGACGACATATACAGATCGGAAGCGTGCACGAGTTAATAGGATAGGGGCCTCAAAAAAAATAAAAGCAATAATATCATAAATTGAGTTGAAATTAAAAAGAAAAAAGAGTAATCATTAGAATGAAAATATCTATTTCTAAAATTGTCAATGATTTTTTACCAAAATACTATCCTAAATAATCAGAATACAAATGTAACCCGAACTGTCCCCACACCTACGTTGCCACTCATGGGAATTTATTCCCCATCACAAATTTTGTCACAGAGATTAACTTGTGTCGTCATCAGCCAATCACGTTCCGTTTTCTTGTTCTTCCCGTTCACCATCTTGTTTGGACTTCGGTTTGTTTTTTGTTTTTTTGTGGGTTTGTTTTGAATGAGGCATTTCTGGCCGGTATCTGGTGCGACAGGAAACTGGCTGGCGTTAAACGATGAGGGGGGGGTGGTGGTGATGGGCGTGATGTGGTCCTGAAGCCGGCTGCCGGTCAGCGACACTTTGTTTTAAGCACGCCAGGTTGTTCTACGTGGAAACGGAAACCGGCTGAGCTATTTGCGATAACCGGGATCTCTGGGATGTCTGGACGGTTTTTGTGTTTGTATTCTTCAAGGAGATGCGGCGACATGTACTTGGTCTCTAGAGACATGTTGATGTACAGTTTTAGTGTCATTAATTGTTTGTTCAAATTGGACTTCAAATTTCTTACACAGATCAACTTTGTGTTCGAGATTTGCGTATTTCTTTGTGTTAGAGATTGCGTATTTCTTTGTGTTAGAGGCTAAGTGCTACAATTTCTTTAAAGCATGTTTTCTTCTTGAAAGGTGGTGCAACTTTTGCAGACGTATTTCTTTGTGTTTTTTTTAAATATTACATTTGCAGTCTGTATAAATCATATATCATGAATAATTTTCGTTCAGGTTTAAAAACTAGCCAATATTATAATAAATTTGTTCCTTCAAAATCAGATAATATAAGTGCTTTGTATATAAACTGTAAATCTATTTAGTATTGTCGAGTTTCAGTTCCTACGAAAATAGACAAGTTGTATCATTCTAAAAATAACTTTTATCATCTGAATTACCACAACATTTAGAAACAGGACCGCTGGTGTTATTGGTGATGTGTGGAGAAGACCTCCCCTCCTTTTATTTCCTTCTTATTGGCAGATGACTTTTAACGTGGTTTGATATAACGTACGTCCTAAGTGCAACTGTTAACTATACCATTGAAGTACTTGTGACAGAGTTTGATATAACGTACGTCCTTAGTGCAATTGTTAACTATACCATTGAAGTACTTGTGACAGAGTTTGATATAACCTACGTCCTTAGTGCAACTGTTAACTATACCATTGAAGTACTTTTGACAGAGTTTGATATAACGTACGTCCTTAGTGAAACTGTTAACTATACCATTGAAGTACTTGTGACAGAATTTGATATAACGTACGTCCTTAGTGCAACTCTTAACTATGCCATTGAAGACTCAGTGCTACAAGCGTTTATCTGTATTGACTCTCGTTTTTTCCGATACAAGGAGGGTGGACTCTATAAGAACTGTAACTTTGTCCTAACAAATTATCACCCTTGAATTACAAATTCACAACTTTTTTTCGTGCCCCTGGCTAAAAGGTGCACTTTTACATATCCGTACAATTTCTAAATGGATTTGAGTTATGGAAAAAATTATCAACGTCAAACGTGATTTATGGTATGTCATTTATCAACATATATAGTATAGCGTTGGTTATTTATTAACATACGTGGTTTATAGTTGGTCATTTTTTAACATATATGGTATAGCTTTGGTTATTTATTAACATACGTGGTTTATAGTTGGCCATTTATTAACATACGTGGTTTATAGTTGGCCATTTATTAACATACGTGGTTTATAGTTGGTCATTTATCAAAATACGTGGTTTATAGTTGGTCATTTATCAACATACGTGGTTTATAGTTAGTCATTTATTAACATACGTGGTTTATAGTTGGTCATTTATCAACATACGTGGTTTATAGTTGGTCATTTATTAACATACGTGGTTTATAGTTGGTCATTTATCAACTTACGTGGTTTATAGTTGGTCATTTATCAACATACGTGGTTTATAGTTGGTCATTTATCAACATACGTGGTTTATAGTTGGTCATTTATCAACATACGTGGTTTATAGTTGGTCATTTATCAACATACGTGGTTTATAGTTGGTCATTTATCAACATACGTGGTTTATAGTTGGTCATTTATTAACATACGTGGTTTATAGTTAGTCATTTATTAACATACGTGGTTTATAGTTAGTCATTTATCAACTTACGTGGTTTATAGTTAGTCATTTATTAACATACGTGGTTTATAGTTAGTCATTTATTAACATACGTGGTTTATAGTTAGTCATTTATTAACATACGTGGTTTATAGTTGGTCATTTATTAACATACGTGGTTTATAGTTGGTTATTTATCAACATACGTGGTTTATAGTTGGTCATTTATCAACTTACGTGGTTTATAGTTAGTCATTTATTAACATACGTGGTTTATAGTTGTTCATTTATTAACATACGTGGTTTATAGTTGGTCATTTATTAACATACGTGGTTTAAGCTTGGCCATTTATTGACGTAAGTAATTTTTTTTGTCAATAATCCATAAAAGTGATATTTTCTTTTTCATTTATCCGTATATATGAATGTATTTTGTAAGCTGCATAGTTAATTTTTAAGTATCATCATTACTGTCGTATAAATGTTTATAAATATAAAATATACTGTCATATAAATTAAAACTTCAAACCTGGGATACGTAACCAGTTTTGTATCTTTTACCGCCCCTTATCATCATCGTATCATGATAGCTCATATATTTAATTCGTTTGTATTAGAACCGATCCTCAGATTTTGGGAGTAAAAATGAAGAAAAATGTTCGTCTCTTATATTTTTACCTTCTGTGTTTCATAAAGTGCCTGAAATAGCTCCAAGCTTTTCTGGAGGAACAACTCAATTCTTTCGGATTATCAGGTGGAGAACGTTCAAAGTTCACCACAAAAATATCAGCAATGACATGCAATCGGTTATTTATCTCGGCAGTTTGTTGAAAGCACTGTGCCTTCCTTGATATAAAGATGTGGCTAATGTGTTTTCTCTCGCTTCACATAGGTGAGGACAAGATGTGAACTTAACTTTGGGTGTAAGGGTGTCTTTGAGGGTGAGGGTGGGAAAAAGTGATGAAATGACTCATAGCCTTCATTTTGTTTAAATCATATGTTTCACCTACTGTGAGCAGTAGAATATGTTTTTTTTTAATGGATAATATAAATAGAAGTAAAAACAGATTTTTAAAAACCACGTTTTTATAAGCGGACTAAAAAGAAGAAATTTGTTCTCCACAGAATTGTGAAGGAAAAATCTTCTTCTGGATTGATAAAAATTTCAAACTTATATGCTCGAGTACTATGATGTAATATGACTAAAAAACGTGGGGCGGGCGCTTCTCAGGCTTAACTAATTCAATTCACTCATTTTCTTACTCGTCATTTGTAAACCCTAATCATTTTAGCCAAACGCCTAAAAAGCGCCCGCCCACGTTTTTAGTAATTTAGTTGGAAATAGTATACATAATGAATATAGAGGAACGCAACAGAAAGAAAAATGAACAAGGGCGGTAAATATTCAAAGGGACTGTATTTGAGATATTATTTCTTTTGATCACATAACTTGACATAAAACTGAAGCTGAGCAAAGGCGAAATTTATATCTAAATTCAGGCGGACGCCAAAATCAATATTAAAAAAAAATCTAAAAAATAGTTCGCGGGGCATTTGGTCTTGATGAACCTTGACCCCTGACCCCAATACACACTTTGAGTTGCCTTGACGGAATTCGACATCCCCCCACCCCCTAAGACAAATTCGGTCAAAGTGACCCACCAGCCGTTTACATAATGTGATCATAACTCAAACTTTTGGTACCCACAATAACGTGACGGTGTTATTTGGTTCAGCCAGTGTTTAAAAAAAATGATTTCGTTTCTGGGCGAGACAGTGCAGATGCCAGGAAAATGTTCAATCTATCAGCAGCTTCTCAGTCGTTCCTTGCACTGGCTTTTGTTGCGTCTTAAACATTTGGAACAATACACCTATGGCTTTTACACATGGTGCCTGGTCCTTGGACTCCACAATCGCATCAATTGTTTCACATTTAACAAAGCTCGAAGATCACTTTTGACGTCTGCTTGGGGTCTGTCTACATATCCACCTTACCCCCCCCCTCCCTTTTGCATGATAACTACATCATTGTTGGGCTGTCTTTGGAAATGAAGTTTCACTTTTAAGTATTGCTGTAAAATCCTTTACTAAATAATTCAATAAAATCCTCTAGCAAATTAAATATTGTGTAAACCGTCAAAGTGACGTTGCTATAAATAGCCCAGATTAAAATTCCCAATGTTCGTTGATTGAATTGTTATAGAAACTTCGAACGCTTTATTCAGTCATATTTGGTGTTGCATGTGAGGTAATACTTATTTTAGAGGATTTTAAATACTTACAGAATTCAACGTCTTTTATAAAGTGGTATGTTGTGGAGTGATGTGAAAGAGGATTAGAACAAGTTGTAATTCTCTCAAGTATTGCTCTACTTCCACGTACGACCGGCCCAGCAGTAAAAGGGCAGTTTAAGCACAGCCGTCGCCACTGTTAGGGTTAATAAACTCTAGCCTACACTTCTTGTAACAATATACCATCAGGACACTGTTGTCTTGTCTAACTTAATGTTCATTCAACAGTCGATTCTAATTGGGTTTAAAAGTGATCCGATTTCTTCCCAATACTATTAATTTTATATCGCTTTTCTTTGCATTTAAGTATCACATTTTAATAAATATTCCTAAAAGTTGTTATATTTTAAAAATAAATAATTGACATTTTTTTACCATCCAGGCAAATGCGCTTTATAAAAATTATAATACATGTAATAACAAAAAAAATTAAAAATTTAAAAAAAAATATTTTCAATGAAGTCTCATCAATTATAATGAGCCCATGTTACATTGAGACAAGGGCTCGATCCTAAATTAATTAACAAAAAAGTCGATTATAAAATATATACGAGTACTGGGTGGGTGAGTGCCGTGATATAGTTTTAATTTGTTTTGTTACATTGTATTTCTCTTTGTGTTTGACGAACAAATCAATATTTGTAGACAATTTTAGGGAGGTGAGAGCAGGGAGTCTGATCTCAGCTAAGAATGCTCAGTGTTGTTAGGTGCAGCCGGCAGTCCACTGGACATTAAACTTGTCTGTGAAGAGGTTTGATTGTTCATCCCAGTATTTATTTTTTAGTCCAGCCGGCGGTCGGTAATCGATCGATTAGGTAATCGCCCACTTAGGTAATCACCAAGTTAGGTAATCGGCCAGTTAGGTAATCGCCCAGTTAGGTAATCGGCCAGTTAGGTAATCGCCGAGGAGTGAGGTAATCGGTCAGTTAGGTTTGCGGCCAGTTAAGGGCCGTGCATAAAGTACGTACGTCACACTATTTTTGACCATTTTTAACTCCCCCCTCCCCCCTCTCACAAGCTGTCACAAATTTTGCCCCCTCCCCCCTCCCCCCGCCCTTTCGAACAAAAATTATACTTTTTATAAACAAAATAATTAAAATTTAATATAAAACGTCATGACGTCACACATGGCCAGACCCCCGTCCCCCCTGTCACAAACTGTCACACTTTCTTACACCCCCTCCCCCTCTGGAGCGTGACGTACTTTATGGACGGCCCCGTAGGTAATCGCCAGTTTGGTAATCGGTCAGATAAATAGGTAATCGGTTGATTCGGTAATCGGAGCAAGAGTAGCAGAAATGTACTAAAATTTATCCTTACCCACAGTTCACTTCGAATCCTACAATACACTTTTAAGCTCTCTAAGTTCGTCTCTGCTCAATGTATACAAACAAAACATTGAATTATAATCTAACTTTTAGTTTTGAATTCTAATTTTCTATAATATCCTTTTTAAAAAAATTCATCTACTAAATTTTTTCATGAAGTCGCTAAATTGTGTTCGAATATGAAAATCTTGAACCACTCCGACTCCGGGTACAAATTACCCCTGCTTATTATGACTCATGGCTCAGGTGAAAGTTCATTAACGTCTTATCTCCCCTTTCTTCCAACGGAACTGATAAGCCAACCACAGAAGTGTCCCTAACCTCAGCGACTGCCGTGGACCACCATTTGGCACCGAGTTCACTGACCCCGGTCTAATCTCCTGGTCTTGAGAGTCCCCGCCCACCACAGCCTGGCTTCGTGTGAGCCCAGCTGGCGTTAATCTGCTGGAGCGAGCGTCTGTCATGTCATCATAAATATACCTGAGCTCCTGAGCTCACAGATAAGCTCCGATGTTTGTGCAATTTTCCGGAGCTTGCGAATGTTTAAATTCCCTGGAAATGGACGTCTGATTAATCGGGTGTGTTTAAAGTAGGGCAGTGATGTCCGGATGTGTTGCTAGGACATGATGATAGGGAGATGGGATAGGACATTATTATACGGCTTGGTTTTAGGACATGGTATTAAGACAGGGTGATAGGACATGGTGATAGGACACGGTGATAGGACATGTTTAAACGATATGATTTTAGGACATGCTGATAGGACATGATGTTACGACATGTTTAAAGGATATGATAATAGGACAAGATATAGGACATAATCTTAACACATCATGTTAGGACAAGAATTTAGGATATCATGTTAGGACTCGTTAAGAATCATTGTTAGAAACTGGATGATGGATGTCAACTTTTCTAATGGAGCGTAGAATATCATTCAAAGGTTTTTCCTGAAAACCTTTCGTGTACATTACTGTTTTAGAGAACACTAAGTCTAAGGAGATAGTTGAACACATTCGTTACATTTGGATTACACGATAGACTTCCTATTGTGACAACTTGATGGTATATCTGGAATGTTGTGATGACTCTTATAATCTCCAGTGTGCCCTGGTGTTTGGTTAATTTTTTATCTGTATCCATGACTGTGGATATAAGTGGAATGGATGAGATGATTTTATAGAAGAATTCCTGCTGCGAGTTATCAAATTTAATGCAAGGATGCAGCGAGAGGGAAACAGAGATATGGGCGATGACGTCACATCACGTGCACATGGCATATATTGGTGCTTTTTATATTTTGAGCAATTTCCGTTGAAAACAAGTGAGGTAAAAAGGTCTTCCAATTTGTATGGGACGATGGGACCTCCCAGTTTGTATGAAACGATGGGACCTCCCAGTTTAAAAGGGACGATGGGACCTCCCAGTTTGTATGAGACGATGGGACCTCCCAGTTTGTAAGGGAAGATGGTACCTCCCAGTTTTGTAAGGGAAGATGGTACCTCCCAGTTATGTAAGGGAAGATGGTACATCCCAGTTTGTAAGGGAAGATGGTACCTCCCAGTTTTTAAGGAAAGATGGTACCTCCCAGTTTGTAGGAGAAGATGGTACCTCCCAGTTTGTAGTGGAAGATGTTACCTCCCAGTTTGTAAGGGAAGATGGTACCTCCCAGTTTGTAGGAGAAGATGGTACCTCCCAGTTTTTAGGGGAAGATGGTACCTCCCAGTTTGTAGGGGAAGATGGTACCTCCCAGATTTGTAGGGGAAGATGGTACCTCCCAGTTTGTAGAGGAAGATGGTACCTGCCAGTTTGTAGGGGAAGATGGGAGCTCCCAGTTTGTAAGGGAAGATGGGAGCTCCCAGTTTGTAAGGGAAGATGGGAGCTCTCAGTTTGTAAGGAAAGATGGGAGCTCCCAGTTTTTAAGGGAAGATGGGAGCTCCTAGTTTGTAATTGAAGATGGGAGCTCCTAGTTTGTAGGGGAAGATGGGAGCTCCTAGATTGCTCTAAGGAATACCCACAAGAATCTGAAGGGATTAATGGGGCTGCAATATTGCGATAGGCCCAGATGGCATAGGATCAGCTGTTCAGGCAATGTTCTTTTGAGCTGCGCGGCCTCGCAGTTATCTGACTGACATCTCGCAGCGGTTTATAAATACCGCGCAGTAAATGTGGCTTTGAATAATACATTTTAAAATATATGTGTTTGTTGGGTTAATAATTCTACCAAAAAAAATAAAAATCCACAGGAACGAAAGCGAGTTAAAAAAACGTGGTTAAAAAGAACGATATTTAACTTAGCACACGAGTTTGTTTATTTGCACACGGACTAACGAACCTTAGAGGGGACATTGTCCACTGGCACATCTTCATGCAGGCGGGCCATCCTAGAACCCACAAAAGGTAAGTTGGGCCTAAAAGGAACAAGTGGGGTAAAATAGAGTCCTCCAAACTCCTCTACCATATCGTTTAACTTTCAGCATGTTTTCCGAGGGGAAGTCGGCAGTTTGATTCTCTCGTTATGTTTTTGTACATGGAATGTTTAACAGACGTCATGGGGATAACACCAACATCCTGATTACCGTTCTTGCTAACACCGTGAAAACTTATTAAGATAAGACATACGGGCTGAATGACAAGACTCTACGGCTCAGGAAAACTGGGGGGGGGGTGTTTGAGAAGAGGGAAGGTGAGGGAAGGGAAGGTGAGGGAAGGGAAGGTAGGGAACGGAGTTAGGTTGTGAGAGAAGGGGGAGAGGGAAACTGAGGGAGGGAAGGAGAAGCAGGGAAGGAGAGGGATTTAATGGTGGGGAGGTAAGGGAGGGATGTGATAGGGATTAGAATTTATAGAAACATTTAAAAAACACAAAATTCAAAAAATAATATTATTTAAAAAAAGATAACAAAGAGAAAAAAATTAGGACTTGATTTATTATTTTTTTCTAAACACATTGCGAAAGAAATTACGTGCAAAAAGTAGTTACACTTTTTAAAAAATGGAAAGCACATTTAACTGTTTTAAAATTAAATTTAATCATTTTGTTGCTCGTCTCAGCGTGCAGTCTTTAAATGCGTAATACGCCTCAAGGAATTTTTGTGTGTTTTTTAAAGTGTGTTTCTGATAGCAATAGAAAAAGAAAAAGTAAAAAGTACAAGTATATAATTATAACTGTCTCTTTTAATTTCATATTTATAACGTAGGTCTGGTGTTTGAATCTCATAAAAGCTAAGAGTACATTTATTTTCATGAACACAAACTTTCTTCATAAAATGTGTTGGTGTTAAGCTGATCATATAGGAGTTTGATTTGCCCACACAAGTAAAACAATCTTGAGATTCATACATTTATACTGCATCACACACATCCATTCAGATCATATACATTTTCGAAAAAATAACACAATTTTAATTATATGATAACATAAACTACATAAAGTTGTCATGATAATGTCTATCTTTGGATTATTTTGTTTTCTTCTAAGGAAATGTGCATACTGGACATCCTACCGTTGGTGACGTCATATGGTTAGTGACGTACTACCGTTGGTGACGTCCTGTTTGTTGTTGGTGACGTCTTATTTATGGTGACGTCGTATAGTTGCTGTCCACCCAGTTTGACGTCATCAAATATGACCGCTGGTTTTTGTCATAACAAATACTCAAATCGTCAACAAAAAATATCTGTAATATCGGTATCGGAAATATCAGCAAAAATGCATATCGGTAGACCCCGAGTTTGTGTCTCACCTTCCCTGCCCCGCTGCCCCACCGGGAAAACCTGCCGAAGTCATGAACCGTGACCCACATGATCGCTCACCCTGTTTCCGGTTCAATGACCCTTGACCATGGGAGTGGTTTGCCCACAGACCTTTACTGTACGTTCTAAGTGCAGGGTAAAAGCATGTGTCAATAGGAGGAGGGGGCGTTAAGGCGAGTTCAACTCGGTGGTCTGTACTCACCTAATGTGTTATACGCCAACACAAACCGTAATGTGATTATAGATAAACTCATCGCGTTGATCTTAAGTGGTCTGTACAACCAAAGAGGTTGATATGACAGTGGGTCTGTCTACCTCACATTGATGTCCACGTGGGTCTGTCTATCTAACATTGATGTTCATAAGCTTTCAGACATTACATTTTATTCAGTATGTTTTTTTCCCCTTCAAAACAATTGCTGATAATATTTCAATGAGTGATACAAAATCATCTAATACCGAAGATGAATTGGTTGAATCTATTTGAAACATGTGTCTAAGTGTGTTTCTAGTGTATGTCTTTTAGGGAACCCCTGACGATCAGATTAAAAGAAAGCGAGGTGAAGGGGAAGGAGAGATTAAGGGATTAAAATAAAGAGTAACGCACTAGCTGACCCCAGAGGTAATGCTCTCACTAGCAGACGATCTAATTGCCATAATGTTGTTGACTGGTGCTCCTTTCCGGTATAAAACCTAGATGCCGTAAGTCACGTCTCCTGAAACTCTTCTGTTTTCAGAGTTATTTGTTGATGGAGCTGCTGCAATCGTTTCTTTTGTTTTCCAAACTTTGTTGTTGGTAGCTGGTGTAGTTTCTCGCCCTGGACTAAATAGTCGCGTCAAATGTTCGAATCTATCAGTACACAAATTATGATTATTTATATATGATCTACATGTTTTCCAGACTGATATTGTTGATAGACCAAATGAGGTTAATGTTCACATTTTGGCTTATGTATTAGAGACAAGTTGCAACGTTATTATATCTGCTTATGTCTGAGACTTTGGTCTTCACGATGTGTCATCAAAATGTGGACAAGTCCCTCAGAGTCACCACTGGATAAAGAGACATGCCCGTATGTCTTTCAAAGAAGATTTTTTTTTAAAATGAAGTGAGCAGGTGACTGTTGGGATAAAACTATGGATATGAAACACATCGGCTGATGTGGATGGCTGAATCCACATTGGATGTTTGGCAAACTGGTCCAAGATTATCCGTAAAGATGGTGTATGTCCTGATGCTGTGTATCATATCCTTGATCGTGGCCTTGACATTGGCAGATTGTGGGAATGAAATTTGCGACGCTAAACCAGGTGAGTTGTAACTCGTTTACTTTTATATATGATTTCTGTGGGCGTTCTCTCAATACATAACCTTGCATACAATAATACTCTGAAGAACTGGTTTCAATAAAACAACTTTAATATCTACACTATGCACATTACATATAATTTGAGATTATACAACTTGGAATACGCAGGCACACATCCGCCATGACACCAGCATTCTCCAACTCTGATAATAATCTCGAAAACATCTACCCCATCTCTTCCCGCGCTTTCACTCACGTGATCCCTCCATCATCCAACACGTGATTCACACGTGACATGAGTGACTACCAGCTCTTCAAAATGGTTTCCATCTGTATCTATAGCAACCACAAGCGTAATCCGTTAATTTCAAGCATTAGATTATTCGATTTTTTAAAGGAAATTATGTAACTATATATATATATATATATATTTGAAAAGACTGTGTGTGTAACAAAACAAAAAAGAGGGTGTGAGGGGGGGGGGTTGGTTCAGGTTACGCAAGTAAGAGTTTTAAATTCAAATATTTTTCAATAATTTCATTATGAATTGTATGGATTTAAAAAGGTACCTGTGTTGTTTTTTTTAAAGGGAAAAATATAGTATCATATTTCTCAGCAATTAAAAAGCAGTGTTCAAATAGGAAAGTCTAATTTTGATAAATTAATCTTGTCGTTCAAATAAAACTTGCTTCGTTGAATGTGTGGGTCATGGTACAGACGAATGTTTGGGTCACGTTACAGACGAAGAACTTGAATGTTTGGGTCATGTTACAGAAGAATAACTTGAATGTTTGGGTCATGTTACAGACGAATAACTTCTTGAATGTTTGGGTCATGTGACAGACGAATAGCTTGAATGTTTGGGTCATGTTACAGCCGAATAAATTTAATTTTTGGGCTATATTACAGCCGAATAACTTGAATGTTTGGGTCATGTTACAGCCGAATAACTTGAATGTTTGGGTCATGTTACAGCCGATTAACTTGAATGTTTGGGTCATGTTACAGACGAATAACTTGAATGTTTGAGTAATGTTACAGACTAATAACTTGAATGTTTAGATCATGTTACAGTGGAATAACTCGGTAGCTGACAGCACGCATCTGCCAAGGCATTAAAAACTAAATGATTATCTGCCATTAAAACTGAAAACAGATTACAACCCGTTGTCACGAACTTTGCTGACATTTCTGATTACAACCCGTTGTCACGAACTTTGCTGACATTTCTGATTACAACCCGTTGTCACGAACTTTGCTGACATTTCTGATTACAACCCGTTGTCACGAACTTTGCTGACATTTCTGATTACAACCCGTTGTCACGAACTTTGCTGACATTTCTGATTACAACCCGTTGTCACGAACTTTGCTGACATTTCTGATTACAACCCGTTGTCACGAACTTTGCTGACATTTCTTATTACAACCCGTTGTCACGAACTTTGCTGACATTTCTGCACGAGATCACTGGTCAGTTGCTACGTTGCTACATAAACAAGAAAACTTTTTTAAAAAGATGAGGCTCATCTGCAGTGAGGAATGTAGAATCTCGCATGAAAAAGCAGAAAATAATTTTGTAGTCACAAACTAAGTAATCACACAGGGGGACTCAGAAATCAGAAATTTTATTGATATTTATTGTGATCGATTGTGGGATTTAATGTGAGATATAAGATTTGATCAACTAACAACAGTTAATACGATAGGGGCCTTAACAATGATCTCGTCCTACTTCATGGATCTGCAGTAGTTGTTTTTATAGAGCATATCTTTTATGAAGCTTTGGAAAGTTCTTGAACATCTTTGTTTACTTAAATGTTAACTATCAAGTTCTTTGTATTTGGGAAGTGTACTGTAGTTCTGTTAGCGCTTTAGATATTCCATTTAATAGGAAGTTTTGTTTTTTAAAAACTATTTTAACTGTATGAACAGACATTTTAACTTTGATCTTATAATGTACATTATATTTCATAATATTGAAATTATGTTTCATACGTAAATCATTTTCAAAGTGTTTATCTTTACAAAGAAATTTTCTTTTAAGGGGATAAGCAGTTTCAAAGAATTGCGAGTTACCTCAGACTAGAGATAGGTTAATAACGACGTCCATTGTGACGTTAGGTCTTACAAAATTCACAGTTTGACTTATTGGTGTTGACATAGATTTCACAGAGCGTATTCCGTGATTAAAGTCATTTGATCGTGTCGACTGAAGGTTAAATATAGCCAAAAACACAACAACACAACAACACAACACCCGGAAATAAAGTAATTTTAATTAGCAGACTTGACGTGCCATTTCATGACTCTACCCACACACACATTGTCACAGACTCCCACACATACATTATCAAAGACTCCCACACACAAATACTACCCCCACGCAATCTCCGTATTCTCTACGCGTTGGTCTTCACTTTCTTTCCCCACTCTCTCAGCCCGAGTCTACATCTTCTCATTAGTCATAAATTAAACCAAACTATTCCATTAGTCATCAATAAAACCAAACTATTCCATTAGTCATAAAGTAAACCAAACTAGTTTCCAATCTTACAAAGTCATTGATATATAGAGTTGCTAGATGATTGGAAATGTCATAGGTTGATAATTTTTACAGTTGGAAAAATAGATCGTTTCATAATGAAAAGGATTTATGCGTGACTATAATTTCCAACAGCCGTGTGTGGCGAATGTCCACTGAGCGATCTCAGTTTAATTTTAAGTTCTGACAGTGTAGCATGGCCATGCCACTCAATCTGCTTGTACACGTGTACATCGTAATGGGGGAAAGCAGCTTAGATCTTTATCTACATCTTAGTGTTAATTGATTATAATAAATATTGATACCATTGATTAAATCTGACATATTTTATTATAAGTAATGGTAAACGGAGAATAAAGTTGGAGCAGCAGGGTAATAGTGTGTTTAGCTTTTCGTCTGCCTCTGTCAGGTTTTCTATAGCTTTCAAAGAAACCTAAAAAGTAAAAAGACATTCTGGTATATTCACTAATTTGAATCTTGAAGACTGTTCAATGCCCTGCTTGTAGCAGCAATTGGATTTTTACAATGGTAAATAGTTTGAGAGAAGGTTTCATTTTGAGCAGCACGTAAAGTTATCAGGATTGTAGAACTGTTTGAGCGAAGTACTAATTTGACATTGAGATTTATGCTTTTTGGGTCGTTCTTGAGCTCCTGTATACTTTCCTACCGTGAAGAAGTATTAACTCTGCAGTCTGAATTTTAAGTCCATGATTTATTTAAAATTATTTCAGAAAAGTCGTAAGCAGATTCATTTTTTGTTTACATTTAAATCTTTAAAAGATTCTACAACGGTTACTTTCTGATTTTCCATCTTTATACATAGCACAGATAGACTTGTTTGATCCCTATGTGAAATATATGGAGATGTGTCGACTACAATTGAATACTATTTCGATTCTTTTACCTCAAAGATGGTATTTGATGAACTGGCAAATGAAATGCAAGAACCCCACATGCTACTGGGAAAGTGAAAGAATTGACGCGTGAAATGGAGCGATGCCAATGGAATGTCATCGGACTATGAGAGACCCGATGGAAATGCTTTGGTGAACTCTCAACACAGGAGGGACACAAGATCTACTTCAGCCGCACAGAGGACAGACATGAACATGGAGTTGGATTCCTCAAACATAAAAATATAACAACCTCTGTCATGGGTTGTCGTCCTGTCTCCAGCCACATCATTACCATTCGGTTGAAAGCCACACCCTTTAATATCACAATTATACAGATATATGCTCCTACAACCAGCCACGGTGACAGTGAAGTAGAGGCCTTCTATGACCAAGTACAGGACATCGTGGATCAAACACCAAGGAAAGACATTATCGTCGTCCAAGGAGACTGGAAAGCGAAAATTGGAGTAGATGTATGTACCAACTGAGCAGATACTTGCGGACGCCCTTGCAATGATCTGACAAATGATAGAGGGCTTCGACTCCTGGAATTTGAAAGATATAACAACCTCCTGCTAACTAACATAATTGGCCAACATAAATAATCCAGATTGATGAACTTGGCACAGCCCCGACGGGGAACATAGTAACTAGATAGATTACACACAGGTCAGAAAACGATTCGATTCATGCATTAAAACAGCTAAAACTAGAAGTTTCCCTGGAGCAGATATCGGCAGTGACCATAATCTGGTGCTAATGACTTTTCATCTCCACCTGAAAAAGATACCAAAACAAGGCAATACACGATTACGCTTTGACCTTTACAAACTAAAAGACCCAGAAATCGCAGAGGTCTTCGGGGCAACCATTGGAGGAAAATTTGCTCCACTGACCGCACTATATGAGTCAGAGACGGACATAGACATTTACCTAGTCACTGACACCTCCAATGCCACATTAATTGAAGCAGCAAATGAAGTACTTTGTAAGAAGCGAGCAATAAAAAGACCATGGGTCTCCTCTAATATTCTGGAACTATGCGATGAAAGAAGAAAACTTAAGAGCGTAAAGAATACTGCAGGAGGAGCACCCAGATACAGAGCAATCAATAATACGATCAGGAAAGATATGGTAAAAGCAAAAAAAGAATGGATAGAACAACAATGCTCAGACATTGACGAAAATTTACTAAGGAACAATTCTAGGATGGCTTACAAATTGTTTAAAGACTTGACATCCACCAAACAAGGTCGTATCTTAACCATACAAGATAAATCCGCAAAATGTATCACAGAATAACAAGACATTCTCTAAAGATGGACCGAATACTGCTCTGAGCTATGCAATGAAGACTCCAAAGGCCGAAGTCAACTAACACAGACATGAAATATATTCTCCGTGACGAGGTGGAGCTGGCTGTACGAAAATTAAAAAAAATGGGAAATCAGCTGGAGCAGACAACATTCCAGGTGAACTGATTCAGGCAGGAGGTGACCCTGTAATAAACATCCTAACTAACATATGGAACAAGATCTGGCAGACAGGAAAATGACCAACCCCTTGACGCAATCGCTGGTTATCACGCTCCCAAAGAAGGGTAATTTACAAATGTTCCAGAACTACCGTACAATCAGCCTGATTAGTCACCCCAGCAAAGTCATGCTTATGATTATATTAAACAGACTGAAACCACAAGCAGAGGAAATCATTTCAGAAGAGCAGGCAGGCTTCAGAGCAGGAAGAAGCACAACGGAGCAAATCTTTAACCTGCGAGTGCTCTGTGAAAAAACATCTCTAACACCAGAGTGACCTCTATCATGTATTCATAGTTTTAAAAAAGCGTTCGACAGAGTGTGGCATGCGGTACTGTGGGCAACTATGCGCAAATTCAACATAAATGCAAACCTCATTGAAGTGATTAAGAACCTATACAACAGAGCAACCAGCGCAGTACTCTTCAACAGCAAGCTGAGAGATTGGTTCAAGACCACTGTTGGTGTCAGACAAGGATGCTTACTCCCCCCCCCATCCTCTTCAACCTCTTCCTTGAAAGGATTATGACAGATGTGCTAGAAAACCATGTCGGAACAGTCAGCATCGGAGGGAGAAGTATAACCAACCTACGCTTCGCCGATGACATAGATGGCCTAGCTGGAAGCGAGGACGAACTGAAAGAATTCCTTGCGAAACTAGAGAAAACAGCGAAGGCGTATGACATAGAAATCAATGCAGAAAAGACCAAGATAATGGCCAACCGGGCACTTTTACACCTCGCCCCTCTCGCTACGCAACAGATCCCACGTGACATGTTTTTAAGGAGTCCTAAGTTCGCCTGTAGCCCAGGTGAACTCAGACAATATGTGACAGGTGTCACCATATCGTATGTGATAAGTTTCACATGTTTCCAATGTGACAGGTGTCACCATATCATATTTGATAAGTTTCACATGTTTCCAATGTGACAGGTGTCACCCTATCGTATGTAATAAGTTTCACATGTTTCCAATGTGACAGGTGTCACCCTATCGTATGTGATAAGTTTCACATGTTTCCAATGTGACAGGTGTCACCATATCTTATTTGATAAGTTTCACATGTTTCCAATGTGACAGGTGTCACCCTATCGTATGTAATAAGTTTCACATGTTTCCAATGTGACAGGTGTCACCCTATGGTATGTAATAAGTTTCACATGTTTCCAATGTGACAGGTGTCACCCTATCGTATGTAATAAGTTTCATATGTTTCCAATGTGACAGGTGTCACCCTATCGTATGTAATAAGTTTCACATGTTTCCAATGTGACATGTGTCATTAATGATGTGTTGTTACAGCTATAATGAAATCACACTTGGTTAGGGAGTAAACAAATCATGTGTATATAAAATATACGACTTATTTACTTTTCTTTACATTACGATAAGGCTATAAAATGTACATATGTTTTATGTAATAAATATACCAGGATGTGACACCAAGGAAAAAATTAATTGAAATAGAAAATAAAAAACACCAAGATAGCCGCACAAAATCAATTGTTAAACGTCAACGGTTTTGGTACCCGCGTAATAGATATGATAACATATTTGGCCCACAAAATAAGAGGTACTATAAATCCAGTCACGAATGGTCCTAAAATTGGTTATGTGAGCTGTAAATAACCAGTCAGTCAGGGAATGTTATTGTAGTCAGGATCCCCCCCTCACTACTTCTCCTCAAATTACTCAGAATATTTCATCAACCTAGAGATCAATAACTCGATTTACGACGCACGTCCCGTCGGCCATTAACAGGAGTGCATTCTGGGTAATAAATGACTATGAGGAAAGCTGAGGTCGGTAAAATGAGTTTTTATGGGCACATTTACCTGCGTCATTTGAGATCCATTGGTGATATCGTATTAGGTACCATGCGAACAACAAGCCCTACATTTATTAAATTGTTATTATTTTCAAAGACCACATAATACTTGTGTATTTTGGTTTTTTTTGTATCTCTTCTTACAAATAAAAAATGTAAATTTTCTTATTTAAATACAGAGCTTAAGATGATGAAAATTTCTTGGACTTTGGATATAATTTATTTTATTTTATTGTATAATCAGATGCTACAAATTTAACCAACTTGAATCTAACTTGAACAAATAAAAAACCTAATAATATATAATTAAAATAAGCAAGTATTTTTTTCCTTTCAGAGCATTACATGAGTCGTTGATGGTATCAGAAACTAAAACAATTTTGAGAGCAAATGTAACAGATGAGTGATCTTTTCATCTGTTTTTTAAAGTCACTGAATATAATTTTGCAACTTTATTTCTTATAACTTCCGAGAAAAGCAAGACATACTAGCTTATATAATATAATATCATATACTATGAAATAATAATATATAATAAATCATAATATAATATAATATAATATAACTAGATATGACGGCCGTAAATACGTCGTAGATTTGCTCATAGATAACGTAAAGAACGGAAACAAACAGCAGCACGACTATATGAAAACAAATCGAGTGAACGTCGAGGTTTGGTGGTCCACCGACACATTGTTTGTCTTGAGACATGCGCACTGCGGTTGTAGTTACATGCCCACCCACCCCACCCCAAACCTTTGTTGTTGACTAAGGCTCCTTTAATTTGCTTCGGGTCCTGACTGACTCTGACATAATTAACGTTCTGAAAAATACATCACATAAATTACCCTAATCTGTAAACGACGTCGATCCCCCCTCTCCACCTACCCTACTCCCAGTACACTCACCACAGCCAATTGTTGGTGGTTGTATGTACCACCACTAGGGCTGTCAATATTGTTGAAAAATGCTTCCCGGGTACCCGTCCAAATTTCGAATGGGTACCCGGGTTACCCGATTGAAACATCGCATAATTTTCCCCGTCATGACCGCTATACAATGCTCCCTAGCCACCTTCCATGCACCTCCTTTTACACAGTAGCTGCACGGCCGACGTCTTAGGGGCCGTACATAAATGACATCGAGCGATTTTTGCCGATTTTTACCCCCCCCCCAAATCACAGGTTGCCACAAAAACTTAGAACCCCCTCCAATATGACTTAACAAAGCTTTGCGCGCCCCCCCCCCATAAAAGCCGTACTTCCTTTTTGAAAATAAGCATGTGTCAAATAAAGTTATTGTCATTTAATTTTGTATTTAATGTGAAGTTGAACTCTAAAAATCGCTACAAGTATCCATATGAAACGTCATTGAATAAATTGTAAGCAATCAAATATTTCAGTGGAGCTTTTATTTAAAGTTGCGCGTTTTGATGTGACGTCACATTTATTCTTAAACACATCACCACCCCCCCCTCCTCACAGTACACTCACCACAGTCAACTATTGGTGGTAATATGTACCACCACTCACAGTACACTCACCACAGCCAATTATTGGTGGTTGTATGTACCAGCACTCACAGTACATTCACCTTAGCTAATTATTGGTGGTTGTATGTACCACCATTCACAATACACTCACCGCAGCCAATTATTGGTGGTTGTATGTACCACCACTCACAGTAAACTCACCACAGCCAATTATTGGTGGTTGTATGTACCACCACTCACAGTACACTCACCACAGCCAATTATTGGTGGTTGTATGTACCACCACTCACAGTAAACTCACCACAGCCAATTATTGGTGGTTGTATGTACCACCACTCACAGTACACTCACCACAGCCAATTATTGGTGGTTGTATGTACCACCACTCACAGTACACTCACCACAGCCAATTATTGGTGGTTGTATGTACCACCACTCACAGTACACTCACCACGGCCAATTATTGGTGGTTGTATGTACCACCACTCACAGTAAACTCACCATAGCCAATTATTGGTGGTTGTATGTACCACCACTCACAGTACACTAACCACAGCCAATTATTGGTGGTTGTATGTACCACCACTCACAGTACACTAACCACAGCCAATTATTGGTGGTTGTATGTACCACCACTCACAGTACACTCACCACAGCCAATTATTGGTGGTTGTATGTACCGCCCTGCCGAATGATATCTTGAGATCTTTCCCTTTGTTGCCTCCACACGTACTAACTTATATAGCTTTGCCTTGTCTCCTGTTGAGTGTACAAAACAACCCTCGTGGGGTGGAAACATGCGATTCATTTAGAAACTCGTAACATTCTGTCACATCGCTTGTTTTAACAGAACGTTTGAGGTTCACGCCGCGACCTTGACAATGACGATGTGAAGTGCCCATCAATTTTCAGGCTGTTCTATCATCAGCCTTTGTCATTGCGGAAATAGAATAAACGGGTCAGCCCAGGCACGCCATCTCTATCGTGTTTGAGCAGTTTAGGACTGTAACAAATTTCTGTCTGATGTGTTCAACAAAGACCACAAACCCAATCCAGCTATATCCCACTACACCCAACTACATCCCACTCCCACACACAAATCCCCCCCCCACATTTCCATTACCCCCCCTTTTTTAACGGACCGTATCACCAGACAACTTGCTCATATCTTAAAACTCTACAAATCCGAGTTAGGTCAAGCTGACCTTGGAAGTTTCTGTGTTGTTTTGTGTGTGTGTGATGTGTGTGTCTAATGTTAAGAATTTTGGCACATGCCTGACTTACATTTGTAAGGCATGTAGAAGTTGATGAAAACCATGACAGATATGAGCGATGATACGAGAGACGAGATTCTCTACCTTGGTGGACTCGCATAATTCAGAGTTTTAATTAACATAGGTTGTCGGAGCGAAAAAGCTTTTAACCGACTCTAAAACTTTTTATCATCGATTCCAGGCAATTAGAAACATTTGATAAACATTTATATTTTTTTTAAGCATTTATTTGAATTTTAAAATTAATTGTTTTATAATTGCCTTTTCCATTGCCTCTCTGTCTCTACTGCCACCAAATGTAACCTGCCACTGACATGTCTCTTCCACCTTTCTCCCCTGTCTCTACTGCCACCAATTGCAACCTGCCACTGACATTTCTCTTCCACCTTTCTCATTTGTCCCTACTGCCACCAATTGTAACCTGCCACTGAAATTATTCTTCCACCTTTCTCCTCTGTTCCCATAGCTACCAAGGTCATCAACAGCAAGCATACGTACAAGACCAAATGTCCACCTTTGACCTTCCCCTGCAAATCTAACGAAGCCTGTATCAACATCACGTCTTTCTGCGACAAGGTCAAGGACTGCAGTGATGGATCAGACGAGCGGTCCAACTGTAAGTGTCAAAGTGTGGTCAGATAATCAGGTGGTCAGATGGTCATGTGGTCAGGGGTTCAGGTGTTAAGAGTTTCAGGTGGTCAGATGGTCAGATGGTCAGGTGGTCAGAGGGTCAGGTGGTCAGAGTGTCAGGTGGTCAGATGGTCAGGTGGTCAGAGGGTCAGGTGGTCAGATGGTCAAGGGGTAAGGTGGTCAGATGGTCGGGTGGTCATGGGCTCAGGTGATCAAGGGATCACGTGGCCCGGTGATCAGTTGGTCAGATGGTCAGGGGGTCAGAGGACCAGGTTGTCAGGTGATCAGAGTGTCAGGTGGTCAGAGGGTCAGGTGGCCAGATGGTCAAGGGGTCAGAGGGTCAGGTGGTCAGATGGTCGGGTGGTCAGAGGGTCAGTTGGTCAAGGGGTCAGGTGGCCCGAAAGTCAGTTGGTCAGATTGTCAGGTTGTCAGTTGGTCAGGTAGTAAGGTTGTCAGTTGGTCAGATAGTCAGGGGGTCAGGGGTCAGATGGTCAGGGGTCAGATGGTCAAGGGGTCAGATGGTCAAGGGGTCAGGGGTCAGGTGGTCAGGGGTCAGTGGGTCAGGTATTCAAGGGTTCAGGGGGTCAGGTGGTATGTTAGTCACATGGTTAGATGGTCAAACGGTCAGACAGTCAGACTCGAGGCTTCTCTTTTTAAATCCCTTATATTAACTTCACCGCCGTCTCTCTCTGTCTCTCTGTCTGTCGTCATCTAATGGGCTGGGCGGGTGGAAAAAGAAAAGTAAAAAATGACCCACTTTCAGTGATCCGATCGAGCTGAAATTTGGCACACGGGCCCATCTCACCTAACAATGCATCGTATCAAAATTTCAGATCGATAAAACGAACCGTAATTAAATTAATGCATTATTAGTTTATCCTTATATGAGGTATGTCATTAAAATTCACTGTTTGTTATTGTTTTTTTCCCACGTGAAAGTTTGAGTAGACGCGTTGACACGACCCATCGAAGCAACGGGGCGCTTTTGTTTACATTTTACGTGTCACGCTGAGCTCGGTCAAGCGAATCGGTGACCAGTCTTTTCCCCTCTCACCCCCCACCGCCAGGGTTATGAAGCAAACTTGAGTTAAGACAGATTCAGTCTGTAAATGTTTGAAAATAATCAATACTGTTAGTTATGTCTCATATATAAGGGATTTATAGTCAAAAACTTTGTTTTTGCGGGTTTGTTTATTAAATCCCTTATATTAACTTCACCGCCGGTCATCTCATCATCTCTGTCTTGGGCTGGGCGGGCGGAAAAAGAAAAGTAAAAAATGACCCATTTCCAGTGATCCGATCGAGCTGAAATTTGGCACACGGACCTGTCTCACCTAACAATGCATCGTATCAAAATTTCAGATCGATCGAACGTACCGTAATTAAATTTATGCATTTTTAGTTTATCCTCATATAACGTATGTAATTCAAATTCACTGTTTGTTATTGTTTTTTTTCACGGGATTGTTCAGTCACGCGTTGACGCGACCCATCGAAGTACTGGCGTGCTTTTGTTTACATTTTAAGTGTCACGCTGAGCTCGGTCAAGCGGTCGCTATTGTTTAAATTTTACAGGTCACTTGACTTCACGCCAGCAATCGGTGAACACATCTCGTGTTTTAACCAGGTAAACCACCTGGAGGTAGGTTAACACGTTGACGCCAGTCGTCCATGTCCACACCCCCTCCCCCTTCCCCCAGTTTTAAAGTCAGGGGAGATAATTTCGGTTTCAGTCTGTAAATGTTTGTCGCGTTTGAAAATAATCAATACTGTTAGTTATGTCTCATATATAAGGGATTTATAGTCAAAAATTTTGTTTTTATGGGGTTGTTTTATTATTAAATCCCTTATATTAACTTCACCGCCGTCTCTGTCTTGGGCTCGCCGTCGGTCGGTCGGTAGGGTGGAAAAACATAAGTCCAAAAAATGACCCACTTCACGTGATGCCACCGAGCTGAAATTTTGCACATAACAATGCATCGTTGCAAAACTTCAGATCGATCGATCGTGCAGTTATTAAATTAATGCATTTTTAGTTTCTCTCTATACAACATATGTAATTCAATATCACTGTTTGTTATTGTTTTTTTTCAAGTGACGCTTTGACGCGCCCATCCGGCCCACACTCCCTCCCGTCCCTTCCCCCATTTTTAAAGCCAGTGGATATTACTCGGTGACAGTCTGTAAATAATTGTCGCGTTTGAACATAATCAATACTTCTAGTGATGTCTCATATATAAGGGATTTATAGTCAAAAACTTTGTTTTTACGGGTATTTTTTTAAATTAAATCCCTTATATTAACTTCACCGCCGTCTCATGGGCGGGCTGAAAAACAAAAGTCTAAAATGACCCACTTTCCGTGCAGCCATCGAGCTGAAATTTGGCACATGGACCCGTGTCACCTAACAATGCATTGTATCAAAATTTCAGATCGATCGAACGTACCGTAATTAAATTAATGCATTTTTAGTTTAATTATATAATATTATATGTAGAAGTCGCTATTGTTTACATTTTACGGGTAACTTGACTTCACGCCAGCCATTGGTGAACACATCACGTGTTTTAACCAGTTGTACTGGCGTGCTTTTGTTTACATTTTTCGTGTCACGCTGAGCTCGGTCCAGCGATCGGTGACCAGACCTTTCCCCTCTCCCACCAGCCCCCCCCCCAGGGGTTATAAAGCAAAGTGAAGTTAAGACAGATTCAGTCTGTAAATGTTTGTCGTGTTTGAATACATCAATACTTTTAGTTATGTCTCATATATAAGGGATTTATAGTCAAAAACTTTGTTTTTACGGTTTTGTTTTATTCTTTGTTTTATGCCTGTGTACAGTTTGATCGGATAGCGTAGTCAATAGTGCGCTCGCCTCACAAGCTCAGGTGCGTGGGATTTAGCCGACGTTAAAACCGCAATGTAAATGTAGATTAATGACTAATACTAAAAAAAGTCATCCGCTGACTTGGAGAAGAGATGGGCGCCGCCAAGTCTACCAAGCCAAGAGAAGAGATGGGCGCCGCCAAGTCTGCCAAGCCAAGAGAAGAGATTGGCGCCGCCAAGTCTACCAAGCCAAGAGAAGAGATGGGCGCCGCCAAGTCTACCAAGCCCGAGAAAGTTCTAATGGAAACACTGGAACCCCCTATGACCACGAGGTTATGGCACAGAAAAAAAAATAAAAAATTAATACCCCCCTCCCTCCCCCTCCCCCCGTAAAAAAGAAATGTTTTTGCTATAAATCCTCTATATACGAAACATAACTAAAAGAATGTTCACTACAATACGTATCGCACGAGAATCCAAAATCCAACATTTTAGATATCTTTCAAGTATATTAAGGATTTATAGTTTAAAAAAATATACTACAGTCTGCCTGATAAATTTCAGCTCGATATGATCACGGGAAAAGGATTATAAAACATGTTTAATATAGTGCGCACCGCGAGACAGACTAGCAGTTACTAGCAGTTACATTAACAGATCGGAAATATATTTTTTAAAAGTATCGTCAATATAATACGCACCGCACCGCGTGACAGGAAAGTATTACAAATGTTTTTCAATATGATACGCACCGCGACACTCTTAGCACAAAAATTAACATGCTACATATAGATAAATAGAGGTAATCTAAAAATTTATTAATTTATATACAGTTCAGTCGATCGATCTGACATTTTTATAGATCATTTTTATCGTTGGCACGAGTCTGCCTGCGAAATTTCATCTTGCTAGCATACCAGGAAGTGGGTTAAAAATCATGGCAAAAGTTTTTTTATCAAACAATAAAGGAACCAGACGCCATGAGTTAAAATAAAGGATTTTTTAAATTAAAATTGATTTGGAAAAGTGGGGGGGGGGTGATTCCAATGACAGCTTAATCCACTGGGATACTTGAGCTCTGACAGAATTAGATGGATCTGTTAATTACAGAATTGGATGGATCTGTTTATAACAGAATTAGATAAATCTGTTTATAACAGAATTAGATGGATCTGTTTATAACAGAATTAGATGGATCTGTTTATAACAGAATTAGATGGATCTGTTTATAACAGAATTAGATGGATCTGTTTATAACAGAATTAGATGGATCTGTTTATGACAGAATTAGAGTGATCTGTTTATGACAGAAATAGCTGGACCTGTTTATTATGGAATAAATTCCTGAATTGATTGGTCAGTACACCATACTGGTGAGCTATGCCACTTTTTCCCTCGAAAATATTACCCGGGTTTCAACCTTGCAATAGATTACAAATGACGTCATCAAATGTCCGATTCTGAGGTAAAGAAACCAAAACGAAATATAGGAAGGAAATTCTCAATCTGCTTTATCTCAATACAATCAAATGTTATTGCCAAGAGCTAAATGAACACAAACACTCACACTCATACACACGCACGCAGACAGTTGACATGTCCTTATTCCTGTTTGCCCAAAGACCGCACGTGTTGAGTTTATTTTGTCTGTTCTTGTTGCGTGTTTCGGCCTGTCCTCCTTCACAAATATATACTTGAGTATTCTGAATATTTATTTTATCAATTTTCGAAACGATTCATAAATAGAATCTAATAGTCGACGCCTCCCTCTCAAACTCTTCCTGACCTGAACTATAGAAGGGGTCTCAAACTTGTTGCACGAAACGATACTTAATGAAAGGTATGTCAATTCATCACTTGGCATCAATCGAATGAGATACGCTATAAAAATAGATGTCAATCAAGTTCATGTTAAAATGTCTTGCCCCCTCAATGTTCAGGTGTGCCCCCTCAATGTTCATGTTTGTCCCATCAATGTTCGTGTGTGTTCCCTCTATGTTCATGTGTGCCTCTTTAGTTTTAATGTGGCCGACCTCAATGTTCATGTGCGTCCCCTCAAAGTTCACGAGTGCCCCTCAATATTCACGCGTGCCCGTCAATGTTCATGTATTCCTCCTCAATGTTAACGTGTGCCCCCTATATGTTCGTGTGTGCCTCCTCAATGTTCATATGTGTTTCCTCAATGTTCATATGTGTTTCCTAAATGTTCATGTGTGCCCCCTCAATAATCATTATGTTTGCCCCCTCAATGTTTACGTGTGCCCCCTCAATGTTTATGTGTGCCGCCTCAAAGTTACCGTGCCCCATCAATATTCACGTATGCCCCATCAATGTTTACGTGTGCCTCCCCAATGTTCACGTGTGCCTCCTCAATGTTCACGCGTGCCTCCAGTTCCCCTAAATGTTCACGTATGCCCCATCAATGTTCACGTGTGCCTCCCTAATGTTCACGTATGCCCCATCAATGTTCACGTGTGCCTCCTCAATGTTCACGTGTGCCCCATCAATGTTCACGCGTGCCTCCAGTTCCCCTAAATGTTCATGTGTGCCCCATCAATGTTCACGCGTGCCTCCAGTTCCCCTAAATGTTCATGTGTGCCAAATCAATGATCAGTACTCTTCATCTGGCTTCCTATACCAAGACCCATACTTACCTATGCTTTGTAGTATACAATAAATCAACGTTAACAATAGACAAGAACACTTAAGTTTTTAGTCATATTACATCATAGTACTTGAGCATATAAGTTTGAAATTTTTATCAATCCAGAAAAAGATTTTTCCTTCACAATTCTGTGAAAAAAATTTAAAAAAATCTTTTTAGTCCGCTTATAAAAAACGTGTTTTTTTAAAATCTTTTTTTACTTCTATTTATTTACTCGGGAATTTCATGATCTCTCGACTCGTCACATCGCCGAACATGGAACTATTTGTCTGGCTGAATAGTGCTCACCAAATGTCCAGTAGACAAATAATTAGTGCTCAAATTTTCAATGCTAAAACTACTTTTTAAATGAAGAATTTAGTTGTTGTTTTTTTTTGTAAGACTTCAGTTAATGGACAAAACACTGAACACGTCAATTCCAATAACAGCTACTATTTATGTCTTTATGTCTTTACAATGTTAATTAAATATACAAAAGATCGATGAATCCACTCACTACAGCTATTTCTGTACATAGAAAATATGGTATCTGATTTCATGAAAACCTTACATAAACACCAGTGGCGTAGTCACGGGTTAGGGCCTAATGCGGCGCCAAGAAAGTTCTAAGTTGGTAGAAAATATAATTCCTGGGTACTTCACACCCGCCCCCACCCTCACGCTGTATGGGGAGGTAACTGTTGATTTCCCACCACGTAAAACCCCGCCCAGTGTAGAGTACGGGAGAGTTGATGTTCTTGTTTACAAGGGTGAGCTGCCAGGAATGAGAAGGGTAACACGGAGGAAAGGGAGGTCTGACTTCATGATGGCAACAATTAGACAAATTACCGTAATCCCCCAAGTAAACAGTCTTCAGCGGTGCCGTCAGTTTCCGACATATTAAACGAGATTACCTGCATACCAGGGGCTGTGCTCTACACAAGGGGCTGTGCTCTACACCAGGGGCCGTGCTCTACACCAGGGGCCGTGCTCTACACCAGGGGCCGTGCTCTACACCAGGGGCCGTGCTCTACACCAGGGGCCGTGCTCTACACCAGGGGCCGTGCTCTACACCAGGGGCCGTGCTCTACACCAGGGGCCGTGCTCTACACCAGGGGCCGTGCTCTACACCAGGGGCCGTGCTCTACCCCACGGGCCGTGCTCTACACCAGGGGCCGTGCTCTACACCAGGGGCCGTGCTCTACACCAGGGGCCGTGCTCTACACCAGGGGCTGTGCGCTACACCAGGGGCTGTGCTCTACACCAGGGGCTGTGCTCTACACCAGGGGCTGTGCTCTACACCAGGGGCTGTGCTCTACACCACGGGCTGTGCTCTACACCAGGGGCTGTGCTCTACACCAGGGGCTGTGCTCTACAACAGGGGCAGTGCTCTACACCAGGGGCTGTGCTCTACACCACGGGCTGTGCTCTACACCAGGGGCTGTGCTCTACACCAGGGGCTGTGCTCTACACCAGGGGCTGTGCTCTACACCCGGGGCTGTTCTCTACACCAGGGGCTGTTCTCTACACCAGGGGCTGTTCTCTACACCAGGGGCTGTTCTCTACACCAGGGGCTGTGCTCTACACCAGGGGCTGTGCTCTACACCAGGGGCTGTGCTCTACACCAGGGGCTGTGCTCTACACCAGGGGCTGTTCTCTACACCAGGGGCTGTTCTCTACACCAGGGGCTTTGCTCTACACCAGGGGCTCACTACTACAACTGTTTCTTGGGAATATATTTTTAAAAAAAAACATTAAAAAACAAACAAACAAACTATAATGTAATTTATTTCTTATGTTCAGTCATATCTATGCACATATAAAATGTACATACAATGTATATAGGGGCCGTCCATAAAGTACGTCACACTATTTTTGACCATTTTTGACCCCCCTCCCCCCTGTCACAAACTGTCACAAATCTCGGGACCCCCCCCTAAAGTACGTCACACTTTCCAATTATTTTTTTAATTAACACCTAATTAAAATATTAAATTTAATACTTAAAATACACTTCACTATTAAATTGTATTAAAATATAAAATTTCCACATAAAAGTAGGGATGTACCAGATTCAAAATTTTGAAATCCGGCTGGAGCTGAAGTGGGCCGGATTTATGAAGTGAAATCCGGATGGAGCCGGAATCAGATTTGTTAAAATGGCCGGATTCCGGATTTTCCGGGGCCATTATGACTATGAATATATATATAAATTAGGGATCTACCGGCCAGCCGGATTTATGAAGTGAAATCCTGCCGAAGCCGGATTTTTAAAATTACATAATAAAAAGGAAACAAAACAATTTGACTAAAAAAAAGATTAGATTGACAAATTATGTGACCAACTCTTGTGCCATATATTTAATCTGTTTATTATGGTCCTATGAATTATATTTCATTCAAAAATATTCACTGGACATCATCTGTGTTCATCCATAGTTACGACTGACATCAATCTTTCACAATCATCGTTTCCTGGAAGGATAATTGCAGACAGATCAACTCGTCCTCATCTAGCCACTCAACAGCCTCTGTAGGTGCATTTTCTCCTCTGGCAATAACTGCCATGGGTTCTCTTTGACTTATAGAAGTGATTCTCAAAGGACGGGTGCGTTTTATCCGAGTTGATTCTTGAACAGTTTGGGTGGCCACATTCTCCTGAGCCCGAGCTCTGTGTTGTCCTGTATGTTCCTTCACTTCAACATTGTTTGTGAGGCAAAATATGAGTGACATTCTTTGCAAAGTCAATCAAATAAGCTGGTAATCATATGGTTGTACTTTGAAAGCTCCTGTTGATCTTGGCATAAGTTCATCAAATTTGAGAGTTTGTGCTACAAACAAGGAAGGAAATTTATGAGAATCTGCATCTGCTCTTTCTTAAGCTTTGAGTCCATCATTTGTTTGGTTGATTGGGATTGGAGGAGGGAAGAATCTTTAAGGTAAAACGTTAAAATATGAGCTTCGGGCTTTGTGACATGTCCTGATATTTAACAACAATTTGAGTGAAATATTGGCTGGTGTGAACATGATTGTCAAACCATTCCTGATCCTTCGATATCAGTCCTGCTGTATCCAATTCAGATTTATGAACAACACATTCAGGAGATACACATTTCAATGCTATTTTGACATAAAACTAATTATAATGTTTCACAAAATTTTTGAAAATTATTTTTAAAGCTATTTAAATTCTACTTAAAAAATATAAATAAATTAGAAAAAAAAATACTAAAAATAATAAATGTGTGACATCACGCATGGCCTGACCCCCCCCCCTCCCCCACTGTCACAAAGTGTCACACTTTCTTAGACCCCCCCTCGGAGCGTGACGTACTTTATGGACGGCCCCATAGAAAACTGCTTTGACTTAAATGTTCAACAAAAAAGTTAATATAGCTTTATGTTTATTTTCGGGTTAATAAAAACAGCATAGCGTTTTTTTTTCCTTTTTTTCGAAATGCTATCAAAGATCATTTATTAGAGATATTCTATTCAAAAAAAAATGATTGGAAATTATTTTTACGAATGATTTAGAATAAAAAATATATATTATATGTCAATTATATAGCTGTTATCTATTTTATCATCATCATGATAAAAACAAAACATTTCTAATCGCCAACTCACCCAAGATGCTCATTTTGGGTAAATTACAACTCCGGCTCTTTTTAGTTTTCCCCTAATTTTGCGTTTCACAACTTTGTTGTCATACTCAACTGCAAATTTTCAAGTATATTTAGGTTGGGATAACGGTGAGGATAACGGTGAGGATAAGGGTTAAGGCTAGGATTATTACTAGGGTCAAGTAATGGGTTTTAATATAAGATAATATTTAGGAATTTGGGTAGGAAATGGGTTATGAGACTGCTAAAGTGTTAGGATTAGAGTTAGAATTTTGAAGTTGAGAATATGGGTTACGTTGGGGTTAGAATGTTGAATGTGAGGATCAGGGTTAGTGCGATGTTAATCTAAATGTCTCTGTCCGAAGAACGAGATAACTCCTTTAAACATTTTTGACGTTTATCTGAACCAGCGTTTTGATAATGTTACACAGCTGTTTTCAGCCGTCTGCTAGTCCTGAAATAACTATTTAGAAAGGCGGGAGTTCGTGTACAAATAGCGTCCCAGGAAGGATGTTACATTGAGACAACACAATGAGATCTGTTAGGGTTACTTACAATACTCACTGGGACATGAGTGAGAGAGTCTCTTTGGTTTCGTACCATACTTATGGGACATGAGTGAGAGAGTCTCTTTGGTTACGTAAACTACTTATGGGACATGAGAGAGAGTGTCTCCGTGAACTCTATGAAATGTGCGATTCTCGTCCCAGTGTAAATTTTGAGGTAAATAAATCTAAATTATCATTTTGGCTCATTGACATCAATTTTGAAGTATCTATTTAGAACATTGAGCCTCATCAGCCGTCACGTGACTAAGATATTAATTACGTAATCAAACCAGCTAAGCCAAACCCCCATATTTAGTTTTCATTAGAGTGTAAGCACTTTGGTATAAATAAGTGGGTTTTGGTTGAATTTTGGAAATTGGGCCCAAAAAATGTTCGCCACAACTTGTTTAGAAATTCGGCTACTAACATTCAGCACGCGATCCTTTTTGCTACGTGTGCTTAGATTACATATACATCTGCATTGTTTCAAATCTAAACTCATTTGTCTTCAGACAACCTTAAAATCTATAAAGTTACAGATAAAGAAAACATTTGTTTTTTGTCAGATCACTTAAACTTTTGTTTTGGTTTCTCCTCAGGTGACAAAAACCTAGTGAGCACGTTTGATGACATATTTTTTAAGAAAAAAGAGAACAATCTGGAAATTTCTGAGCACGCCAACAGGTGTGGTGAGTAAATGAATTTTTTTACTTTTTGCTCTACTTGTCTTGGGTATACAAACTTGCTAATGTTTTCACAGCTTGTCTAGGGTATAAAAACATGCTACCCTTTTTTCTCAGCTTGTCTAAGGCATAAAAACTTGCTACATAATATTAATTTTAAACACTGATTGATATAAGAATTATGAATGATTACTGTAGCTGAGGATTGTAACATTAATTTTAAACACTGATTGATATAAGAATTCTGAATGTGACCTTCTCAGCATTAATAACTTTACTTCTTTAAAAGACCAAATATCAAGTATTCAATCCCAAAATAAACCGATACAAGATCTCTTTTTCCCGACTCCCGACTTTTTAGTCGTGTATAAAATTGGTGTGGTAACACGGTCCCAGAAATCGTGTGTGTACTGTAGTCAGAGTCTATCTTGACAGATCTCGTCTGGTGTTGGAGAGTTTGTCTGGCAACTTTTGTTGGTTGTCATGGAAATCTGTGATTTGAATTTATTATTTTGACTATTAATACTTAATATTTGTAACACTTAAAGTTTTTACTGTTAAGAGAGGGAGTTTGGTAGGCAAGCCGGAAGTTACTTAACTTTGTCCATTTCATATGTAGGGTTGGGAGGCTGGATGTTACTTAACTTTGTGATCAGATACATCATCACTGGACGAATATTTAAACAACATTAGTTCCCCGTATATTCAAACATGAGGACCCATTCAAGAGTAAAAATAAAATGATTTTAAAAATAAAAAACCCATAACAAAACAAAGTTATTGACTATAAATCATTTATACATGAGACGCGATCGATATATATATTTTTTTTTACTTGACTATTTTATCGTAGCACACACATTCACTTGATTTACATATCATCGAATTTTTTAAAGGAACACAATTTAAAGTTATATTGAACTAAAAGTAGGTAGAATATAATACGCACCGCGCGACACAATAACATCAACGTTTACATGCTACATAGAGAAACAGAGCGATAATCTATAAATTCATTAATTTAATTTGATCTGAAATTTTGATAGAATGAATTCTGAGGAGACAAAAAAGTCTATGTGCCAAATTTCAGCTGGATAGGATCCTGGGAAGTGGAACATTTTTAAAAAAATGTTTTTTTTGCTGGCGGGACCAGGACAAACGGTAAAGGATTTTTTGAAAAAAATATTTTTTCTATAATATAAGCAGGACTTTTGTGGTTAGCCCTTTAAAAAAAATCCATTTAATCGGCTTTGAAGGTGTATTGCTAGAGATAGATAGAATCAAAAGTTTTGGGAAACTCACAAATTTCATAACTTGGTTAAGAGATTAAGGCTTTGATTTGACAGGGGCCTAGGATAAACGCCTATTAAATCTAGACACGCTATCTGGTAATTTCAGCTAACTAGGGTCCAATCGAATTATACATTGAAATATGTATTACATGAGTTTTACCATTTGTTGTCTTGAAGAGATGGAGCATACACGTACAGTGTCGTACAGTGTCGTAGAGTGCTCTAAACTGAAATCAAGGGAATAATTCATTTTAAAAAAACGATCATACAGTTCATATGTAAACAATATTCTTTGAATCGTACCGTTTCCACAATATGTGTATTTATAATCAGTTCATAATTATGTATACTACATCCTCAGTCCATACATAAGCCATATATATCTACAACAGATATGCCCCCCTCCCCCTTTAAATCCTAATGGACTTATCAAGTTAGCTTAAAAATGAAAGGCTTGCAGATTTATATTAGGACGTGACTCCCTTGAACAGAGCGCAATGCTACAATTACTGAGTCTGGCAATGCCGCACAAGTGCAAAGCTGCAGACGGTGCAGAAGTCGACATTCAGTATGTTCACAGTCGGTTAACGCACCACAAAGCACATTCCCTTGTTATTATGTGGACAGGGTTACACGTTTCTCAGACACTTTAATTGCGGGCAATACATGGGCGTGGAGTCGAGCTAATCTCTGTGATGGACGTTTGTGTACAGTTCTGGTGGATTGGATCAGACCAGGAATGGAGGTAATCTGATCAAACATAAATATCAACAACTTTCTCTTGGTTTGGAATCATAACAATGTACCTATATACCAGCTAATATATACACATGAAATACTGGCACAAGAAAACGTTGGGTTCAGATGTAAAATACGTGATATTTTGTGTGAAGCTACGTTTACATGTCTTCTTCAGAATTTAAAATATATAATTAGATAATTGGAAGACAAGGAAGTAGAAAGTAGATGCTAGATGCTACACAAGTAGATTTTAGAACTACACAAGTAGATTTTAGCAACTCGACCAAGGCCAGAATATCTTGACCAGCGTAGCCCTCATTCTCTGACCAGCACCCCTTCCAGACAGGCACCCAGACCTAGTCCAGCACCCCTTCCAGACAGGCACCCAGACCTTGACCAGCACCCCTTCCAGACACGCTCTCAGACCTATTCCAGCACCCCTTCAAGACACGTCTCAAGACCTAGGCCAGCAGCACCCCTTCCAGACAGGCACCCAGACCTAGGCCAGCACCCCTTCCAGACAGGCACCCAGACCTAGGCCAGCACCCCTTCCAGACAGGCACCCAGACCTAGACCAGCACCCCTTCAAGACACGCCTCCAGACCTACGCCAGCACCCCTTCCAGACAGGCACCCAGACCTAGACCAGCACCCCTTCCAGACAAGCTCTCAGACCTATTCCAGCACCCCTTCAAGACACGCCACCAGACCTAAGCCACACCCCTTCTACACATGCCTCCAGACCTAAGCCACACCCATTATAAACACGCCTCCAGACCTAAGCCACACCCCTTCCTGACACGCCTCCAGACCTAAGCCACACCCCTTCCAGATACGCCTCCAGACCTAGGCCAGCACTCTTTTCAGACACGCTCATAGACCTAGGCCAGCATCCCTTCCAGATACACTCTCAGACCTATCACAGCGCCTTCCAGACACGCCTCCAGACCTAAGCCAGCACCCCTTCCAGACACGCCTCCAGACCTAAGCCACACCCCTTCCAGACACGCCTCCAGACCTAGGCCAGCACTCTTTTCAGACACGCTCATAGACCTAGGCCAGCATCCCTTCCAGATACGCTCTCAGACCTATCACAGCGCCTTCCAGACACGCCTCCAGACTTAAGCCACACCACTTCTAGACACGCCTCCAGACCTAAACCACACCCCTTTCAGACACGCCTCCAGACCTAAGCCCCACCCCTTCCAGACACGCCTCCAAATCTAAGCCATACCCCTTCCAGTGTTTCACTTACAACAAATCAGAAAGTTGCTAACCTCCAACATTCCGCAACAATAACCTTGAACCAAGGCGAGGGGGGGGGGCTGGGGGGGGGGTCAGGTTGGTTGGCTTGTAAATTATAGAGCAGCACCTGAATGAAATTCTTCGTTTGAGAAAACTTAGAGTAAGATGGTTGCGGGAAAAAAGTGCTTTGGGTAAAAGGGGGGGGGGATTTCTTGTGCAATCTGTAATATCCTTTTTGGTGACGGATGTTATCTAAATTATTTTGTCTATTTTTTTTTGGGTGTATATTTATTTTATCCGCCTAAAACCTAAGGTGAATTTCTGATATTTATCTCTGTTTGCCTTTATCCATGTTTTAGCGTATTTCAATGGAGTCATTATGAAGTTTTAATGTAAGCTTTCTAGATTTGAGAACAGTCTGTTTGAAATGTTTCCATTTGACTAGTTAGAATATGACGTCACAGCCAGGTCATTATTTCAGAAAGGTCTATCTAATAATTTTGATAAATGTTAGTAACGCCTTCCACATTTCAAGACTCCCTAGAAAGAGATTGGTTAGTAATAGACTGGGTAGCAACATACTGGATAGCAACAGACTGAGGAGCGACATACTTACTTCTGGAAGCATAAATGATAAGACTGTAGCTGATGGACCTTCGCACGTCAAGACTTTATCTGGCGGTCTGCCAAACATTTATATGAGATCAATAGCCAAGGTAATGGGAATTGCCGTCTCATAAATACACACTTAGATACAGCCGCGACATTCGATATTCACGCTAAAATTAAGGAAAGATAAGAACCGTAAAAGCCGAGTATTTGATAAACAGTTTAGTTAATTTAATAACAAATTTGTACCTAGGAGAATGCTGGGATTAATAGCTACGGTTAATTTAATAACACATTTGTACCCAGGAGAATGCTGGGACTTATAGCTACGGTTAATTTAATAACAAATTTGTACCTAGGATAATGCTGGGATTTATAGCTACATTTAATTTAATAACAAATTAATACCTACGCGAATCCTCGTATTTATAGCTACTGTTAATTTAATGATAAATTCGTTATTAGGCTACTTATGTAAGGACAGACGATACAACACTATAACTTTTTGTGGTTAGGAATGCATCATTCGATACTAAAACAAGGGAAACATAACAAGGTCGAGATAATGTAACGCTGCGATATGTTTTCAATTGATGGAAAAGTACCTCAGTATTATATTAGTAATTTCGAACATTTGAGTGTTGTACGGGGAACTAATGTTGACTTGATGATAAGTGTTGTAGTTGATCTAATGTTGACATGTTGATAAGTGTTGTAGTTGATCTAATGTTGACATGTTGATAAGTGTTGTAGTTGATCTAATGTTGACATGATGATAAGTGTTGTAGTTGATCTAATGTTGACATGTTGATAAGTGTTGTAGTTGATCTAATGTTGTCATGTTGATAAGTGTTGTAGTTGATCTAATGTTGACATGTTGATAAGTGTTATAGTTGATCTAATGTTGACATGTTGATAAGTGTTGTAGTTGATCTAATGTTGACATGTTGATAAGTGTTGTAGTTGATCTAATGTTGACATGTTGATAAGTGTTGTAGTTGATCTAATGTTGACATGTTGATAAGTGTTGTAGTTGATCTAATGTTGACATGTTGATAAGTGTTGTAGTTGATCTAATGTTGACATGTTGATAAGTGTTGTAGTTGATCTAATGTTGACATGTTGATAAGTGTTGTAGTTGATCTAATGTTGTCATGTTGATAAGTGTTGTAGTTGATCTAATGTTGACATGTTGATAAGTGTTATAGTTGATCTAATGTTGACATGTTGATAAGTGTTGTAGTTGATCTAATGTTGACATGTTGATAAGTGTTGTAGTTGATCTAATGTTGTCATGTTGATAAGTGTTGTAGTTGATCTAATGTTGACATGTTGATAAGTGTTGTAGTTGATCTAATGTTGTCATGTTGATAAGTGTTGTAGTTGATCTAATGTTGTCATGTTGATAAGTGTTGTAGTTGATCTAATGTTGACATTATGATAAGTGTTATAGTTGATCTAATGTTGACATGTTGATAAGTGTTGTAGTTGATCTAATGTTGTCATGTTGATAAGTGTTGTAGTTGATCTAATGTTGTCATGTTGATAAGTGTTATAGTTGATCTAATGTTGACATGTTGATAAGTGTTATAGTTGATCTAATGTTGACATGTTGATAAGTGTTGTAGTTGATCTAATGTTGTCATGTTGATAAGTGTTGTAGTTGATCTAATGTTGTCATGTTGATAAGTGTTGTAGTTGATCTAATGTTGACATGTTGATAAGTGTTGTAGTTGATCTAATGTTGTCATGTTGATAAGTGTTGTAGTTGATCTAATGTTGTCATGTTGATAAGTGTTGTAGTTGATCTAATATTGACATGTTATAAGTGTTGTAGTTGATCTAATGTTGTCATGTTGATAAGTGTTGAAGTTGATCTAATGTTGTCATGTTGATAAGTGTTGTAGTTGATCTAATGTTGTCATGTTGATAAGTGTTGTAGTTGATCTAATGTTGTCATGTTGATAAGTGTTGTAGTTGATCTAATGTTGTCATGTTGATAAGTGTTGTAGTTGATCTAATGTTGTCATGTTGATAAGTGTTGTAGTTGATCTAATGTTGTCATGATGATAAGTGTTGTAGTTGATCTAATGTTGACATGTTGATAAGTGTTGTAGTTGATCTAATGTTGACATGTTGATAAGTTTTATAGTTGATCTAATGTTGACATGTTGATAAGTGTTGTAGTTGATCTAATGTTGACATGTTGATAAGTTTTATAGTTGATCTAATGTTGACATGTTGATAAGTGTTGTAGTTGATCTAATGTTGACATGTTGATAAGTGTTGTAGTTGATCTAATGTTGACATGTTGATAAGTTTTATAGTTGATCTAATGTTGACATGTTGATAAGTGTTATAGTTGATCTAATGTTGTCATGTTGATAAGTGTTATAGTTGATCTAATGTTGTCATGTTGATAAGTGTTGTAGTTGATCTAATATTGACATGTTGATAAGTGTTGTAGTTGATCTAATGTTGTCATGATGATAAGTGTTGTAGTTGATCTAATGTTGACATGTTGATAAGTGTTGTAGTTGATCTAATGTTGTCATGTTGATAAGTGTTGAAGTTGATCTAATGTTGACATGATGATAAGTGTTGTAGTTGATCTAATGTTGACATGCTGATAAGTGTTGTAGTTGATCTAATGTTGACATGATGATAAGTGTTGTAGTTGATCTAATGTTGACATGTTGATAAGTGTTGTAGTTGATCTAATGTTGTCATGTTGATAAGTGTTGTAGTTGATCTAATGTTGTCATGTTGATAAGTGTTGTAGTTGATCTAATGTTGACATGTTGATAAGTGTTGTAGTTGATCTAATGTTGACATGATGATAAGTGTTGTAGTTGATCTAATGTTGTCATGTTGATAAGTGTTGTATTTGATCTAATGTTGACATGATGATAAGTGTTGTAGTTGATCTAATGTTGTCATGTTGATAAGTGTTGTAGTTTGATCTAATGTTGACATGTTGATAAGTGTTGTAGTTGATCTAATGTTGACATGTTGATAAGTGTTGTAGTTGATCTAATGTTGTCATGTTGATAAGTGTTGTAGTTGATCTAATGTTGACATGTTGATAAGTGTTGTAGTTGATCTAATGTTGACATGTTGATAAGTGTTGTAGTTGATCTAATGTTGACATGTTGATAAGTGTTGTAGTTTGATCTAATGTTGTCATGTTGATAAGTGTTGTAGTTGATCTAATGTTGACATGTTGATAAGTGTTGTAGTTGATCTAATGTTGTCATGTTGATAAGTGTTGTAGTTGATCTAATGTTGACATGTTGATAAGTGTTGTAGTTGATCTAATGTTGTCATGTTGATAAGTGTTGTAGTTGATCTAATGTTGACATGTTGATAAGTGTTGTAGTTGATCTAATGTTGACATGTTGATAAGTGTTGTAGTTGATCTAATGTTGACATGTTGATAAGTGTTGTAGTTGATCTAATGTTGACATGTTGATAAGTGTTGTAGTTGATCTAATGTTGACATGTTGATAAGTGTTGTAGTTGATCTAATGTTGTCATGTTGATAAGTGTTGTAGTTGATCTAATGTTGTCATGTTGATAAGTGTTGTAGTTGATCTAATGTTGTCATGTTGATAAGTGTTGTAGTTGATCTAATGTTGACATGTTGATAAGTGTTGTAGTTGATCTAATGTTGACATGTTGATAAGTGTTGTAGTTGATCTAATGTTGTCATGTTGATAAGTGTTGTAGTTGATCTAATGTTGACATGTTGATAAGTGTTGTAGTTGATCTAATGTTGACATGTTGATAAGTGTTGTAGTTGATCTAATGTTGACATGTTGATAAGTGTTGTAGTTGATCTAATGTTGACATGTTGATAAGTGTTGTAGTTGATCTAATGTTGACATGTTGATAAGTGTTGTAGTTGATCTAATGTTGACATGTTGATAAGTGTTGTAGTTGATCTAATGTTGACATGTTGATAAGTGTTGTAGTTGATCTAATGTTGACATGTTGATAAGTGTTGTAGTTGATCTAATGTTGACATGTTGATAAGTGTTGTAGTTGATCTAATGTTGACATGTTGATAAGTGTTGTAGTTGATCTAATGTTGACATGTTGATAAGTGTTGTAGTTGATCTAATGTTGACATGTTGATAAGTGTTGTAGTTGATCTAATGTTGTCATGTTGATAAGTGTTGTAGTTGATCTAATGTTGACATGTTGATAAGTGTTGTAGTTGATCTAATGTTGACATGTTGATAAGTGTTGTAGTTGATCTAATGTTGACATGTTGATAAGTGTTGTAGTTGATCTAATGTTGACATGTTGATAAGTGTTGTAGTTGATCTAATGTTGTCATGTTGATAAGTGTTGTAGTTGATCTAATGTTGACATGTTGATAAGTGTTGTAGTTGATCTAATGTTGACATGTTGATAAGTGTTGTAGTTGATCTAATGTTGTCATGTTGATAAGTGTTGTAGTTGATCTAATGTTGACATGTTGATAAGTGTTGTAGTTGATCTAATGTTGTCATGTTGATAAGTGTTGTAGTTGATCTAATGTTGACATGTTGATAAGTGTTGTAGTTGATCTAATGTTGACATGTTGATAAGTGTTGTAGTTGATCTAATGTTGACATGTATGATAAGTGTTGTAGTTGATCTAATGTTGACATGTTGATAAGTGTTATAGTTGATCTAATGTTGTCATGTTGATAAGTGTTGTAGTTGATCTAATGTTGACATGTTGATAAGTGTTGTAGTTGATCTAATGTTGACATGTTGATAAGTGTTGTAGTTGATCTAATGTTGTCATGTTGATAAGTGTTGTAGTTGATCTAATGTTGACATGTTGATAAGTGTTGTAGTTGATCTAATGTTGTCATGTTGATAAGTGTTGTAGTTGATCTAATGTTGACATGTTGATAAGTGTTGTAGTTGATCTAATGTTGACATGTTGATAAGTGTTGTAGTTGATCTAATGTTGACATGTTGATAAGTGTTGTAGTTGATCTAATGTTGACATGTTGATAAGTGTTGTAGTTGATCTAATGTTGACATGTTGATAAGTGTTGTAGTTGATCTAATGTTGACATGTTGATAAGTGTTGTAGTTGATCTAATGTTGACATGTTGATAAGTGTTGTAGTTGATCTAATGTTGTCATGTTGATAAGTGTTGTAGTTGATCTAATGTTGACATGTTGATAAGTGTTGTAGTTGATCTAATGTTGTCATGTTGATAAGTGTTGTAGTTGATCTAATGTTGACATGTTGATAAGTGTTGTAGTTGATCTAATGTTGACATGTTGATAAGTGTTGTAGTTGATCTAATGTTGACATGTATGATAAGTGTTGTAGTTGATCTAATGTTGACATGTTGATAAGTGTTGTAGTTGATCTAATGTTGACATGTTGATAAGTGTTGTAGTTGATCTAATGTTGACATGTTGATAAGTGTTGTAGTTGATCTAATGTTGACATGTTGATAAGTGTTGTAGTTGATCTAATGTTGACATGTTGATAAGTGTTGTAGTTGATCTAATGTTGACATGTTGATAAGTGTTGTAGTTGATCTAATGTTGACATGTTGATAAGTGTTGTAGTTGATCTAATGTTGACATGTTGATAAGTGTTGTAGTTGATCTAATGTTGACATGTTGATAAGTGTTGTAGTTGATCTAATGTTGACATGTTGATAAGTGTTGTAGTTGATCTAATGTTGACATGTATGATAAGTGTTGTAGTTGATCTAATGTTGTCATGTTGATAAGTGTTGTAGTTGATCTAATGTTGACATGTTGATAAGTGTTGTAGTTGATCTAATGTTGTCATGTTGATAAGTGTTGTAGTTGATCTAATGTTGACATGTTGATAAGTGTTGTAGTTGATCTAATGTTGACATGTTGATAAGTGTTGTAGTTGATCTAATGTTGTCATGTTGATAAGTGTTGTAGTTGATCTAATGTTGACATGTTGATAAGTGTTGTAGTTGATCTAATGTTGACATGTTGATAAGTGTTGTAGTTGATCTAATGTTGTCATGATGATAAGTGTTGTAGTTGATCTAATGTTGTCATGTTGATAAGTGTTGTAGTTGATCTAATGTTGACATGTTGATAAGTGTTGTAGTTGATCTAATGTTGACATGTTGATAAGTGTTGTAGTTGATCTAATGTTGACATGTTGATAAGTGTTGTAGTTGATCTAATGTTGACATGTTGATAAGTGTTGTAGTTGATCTAATGTTGACATGTTGATAAGTGTTGTAGTTGATCTAATGTTGACATGTTGATAAGTGTTGTAGTTGATCTAATGTTGACATTATGATAAGTGTTATAGTTGATCTAATGTTGTCATGTTGATAAGTGTTGTAGTTGATCTAATGTTGTCATGTTGATAAGTGTTGTAGTTGATCTAATGTTGTCATGTTGATAAGTGTTGTAGTTTGATCTAATGTTGTCATGTTGATAAGTGTTATAGTTGATCTAATGTTGTCATGTTGATAAGTGTTATAGTTGATCTAATGTTGTCATGTTGATAAGTGTTGTAGTTGATCTAATGTTGACATGTTGATAAGTGTTGTAGTTGATCTAATGTTGACATGTTGATAAGTGTTGTAGTTGATCTAATGTTGACATGTTGATAAGTGTTGTAGTTGATCTAATGTTGACATGTTGATAAGTGTTGTAGTTGATCTAATGTTGACATGTTGATAAGTGTTGTAGTTGATCTAATGTTGACATGTTGATAAGTGTTGTAGTTGATCTAATGTTGACATGTTGATAAGTGTTGTAGTTGATCTAATGTTGACATGTTGATAAGTGTTGTAGTTGATCTAATGTTGACATGTTGATAAGTGTTGTAGTTGATCTAATGTTGACATGTTGATAAGTGTTGTAGTTGATCTAATGTTGACATGTTGATAAGTGTTGTAGTTGATCTAATATTGACATGTTGATAAGTGTTGTAGTTGATCTAATGTTGACATGATGATAAGTGTTGTAGTTGATCTAATGTTGTCATGTTGATAAGTGTTGTAGTTGATCTAATGATGACACGTTGATAAGTGTTGTAGTTGATCTAATGTTGTCATGTTGATAAGTGTTGTAGTTGATCTAATATGTTATTGTTCATAACTGATCTAAGTTTCTATGAGCAAGAGCAGGGTTTCAAGTCCTTGTTTAAAAGTTAATCTGCTATTGTTGCAATCCCCTTTAAGCTGATTAAACATTGTACCAGTTGGTACTCTTAGCTGGTGCTCACCAGACTACTCAAGAAGGAGGCCGATTATCTGAGCTTTTTTTAAAATTTGATAAATATCTACTCGCACTCAGTCGTCAATCACGTGATACCACTCTGAGCATTCACTATTTGCTAAAGGCAACAGGCTCTACCAGTAAGATTCTACCTAAAAGAGTATTCCCTAGTAAATGCTATATGGCAACTGTCAAACGGAAATTACTATAATGTAATAAAACGCCCCAACCCCCTCACGTGTCTATGACTCAACTCTGACAAGTCCCTGACGCCACTCAAGCGTTACTATTAGATCCATTCTAGCGTGTCTATTACTCCACTCTGACACGTCTATGACTCCACTATGGCGTGTCCCATGACTCCACTATGGCGTGTCCATGACTCCACTATGGCGTGTCCATGACTCCACTATGGCGTGTCCGTGACTCCACTATGGCATGTCTATGATTCCACTATGGCGTGTCAATGACTCCACTATGGCGTGTCCATGACTCCACTATGGTGCGTCTATGATTCCACTATGGCGTGTGTATGACTCCACTATGGCGTGTCTATGATTCCAC